>VYZS01029870.1:11038-29913 GCA_013400695.1 Neodrepanis coruscans | reverse complement strand
GAATACTCACACTTAAGTATTGTCTTCTCTGAATGACAAGAATTTAAATGTGTGGGTTTTTCTTGGAGGCTAAAATGGAAAGGATAAGAGATGAAGCTGAAGAACACATATTGCTGTTCCAAATCATATTAGTAGTTTGTTTTCCTCTCATGGAGAACAACTCATTAAATCTATGTCATGCATGGCAGAAGAGCTCTCTGCACCATGTTGGAGAGGGAGGTTAATCCAATAAATGTTCAACATTGTGAATCCCTGCACGCTGTTTAGCACATGGATGGTGCTAGACTAGATGAGTAGTCATGGTAATACAGCCTTCAAATTTACGCCTGCAGAAAAGAATTCCTTGTCAAGGTCCTATTCAGTAAGAGACATCTCCAAAGTCAACATGGATCACTTCTGGGCTTTTCAGTGGCTATTGCCACTGCCTGGCCAGCTGTAAGAAAATTAGGAGTCCAAATCCCTTCCCAGTTTGTTGCCCACAGATGCAACCGGAAGGCAGGTGGCTTGTAATAAAGGTGATGCTTATTACTGGCTCTTCAAATTATTTGCTTTTGCTTGCTGCTGAGAGCCTTGTATAGGAGATTGATGGATTAAGCTTTCACCAGCTGTTCCTCATCCAGCCACCTAATTCTCTGAGATGTTAGCACTGGCAAAGAACTGTTTCTCTAGGATTTTCCAAAATGTTCCATATTTTTAAATATGTCCCCAAACTGTGAGGCAAGTCAGGGTCTTTTTCCACAAAGTAAGAATCTTGTGAACTTCACTTGGAGAGATTGAAGTAGAATGTTGTCTGGCTCTGTTCTGAGGCATTTCAGAATCTCCCTGGACTACCCAGGGCTTTGGAGATGGGAGATATGGAAGAAAGAATAGAAATTCAGAAGAGGTAGCTGAGTCTTTTTGAATTCCTGGGGTACTGTGTCTCCAAAACAGTCAGTTCAAACCCTGGCACATATCGTAGGCAGTTCAGGTGCTAGAAAACTTGCATTTGTAGCATGTGAAGGTCAGCACTTACATCCCCTGAGCTCCCCATTTCTTTATTAGGTAGTTTGGGAAGGATTGCAGAAGACAAGCATGAATTGTTGGGAGACCACTCACCTTTTTCTCAAACATTAGCCTGTTTGATTTCTTTGTAGTTCAGATAGAAAACTATTCTCATGAAGCATTTCATCTTCAGCAAACCAGTGTCACTTAACAGAAAACTTTTCTGGCAGCCTTTCCTGAGATCAGCAAGAAAATAGACTGGTCCACAGACTGCACATGAGTGCTAATAGTATTCTGATGTTGTCTTGGAGTCTGAAAATTCCTTGCCTTCTCTTCTAGGAGCCTCCTTACATACTTTTAGTAAGAAGATGGTGAGCTGTCATATAGAGACATATGTTTTTGTTGTCATTATTTTGATTTTGTGGGGAAAATGGGTTTAAAGAATTTTAGTGCTGCTCAAAATGGTGGTGAAAACTCCTTGGTTAGTTTAATTTTACAAGATTTTGGTCGTAGGAACAGAGATATTTTCCTGTGTGACTTTCAGTCTTAAAACTACAGCCTTGAGCTGCTGTTTTGGGAAGCTGGGGCTTATCAGACTATGAGCTTTGTCCAGATTGTGTGGAAAGCAAAGAAGTGAATTGTTGAAATGTTGGCAAATAAATGAGGTTAGATGAGATCCTCCATTATCAGTAGTCATTTTTCACCAGCTAAATAGAAATGTCTGGACTGGAAAATATTTTGACTTTTAACTTTTTAAAATAAAAATATCACTAAATACTTCTGTCCATGCTGGACTTTATGAGGCATAGAAGTGTGGAGAGAACTGTGTTTTTCTCTTCTCACCCCTTGGTAAGACTGCAATTTCCTTTTCTGTTCCACTGATACTGGGTATCATTAAGATTGATGAGTTTGAAAATGTATTTTTCATTATCTCTTAGACACAGCTTTGCTGCTCTTCTAGCTCTTGCTCTGTCACCAAAACAAATCCAGTTGTTTTCAAAGACTCTGAAACTACAGTACTCTAACTTGAAAGGGCCACCTATCTGCATTTGCCTGTGGAAAAGGTCTGCATGACAGCAGCCTGATCCGTGAGGAAGGAATATAATTCCTTTTATCTGGAAGTAGCTGGTAAGGTACAGTTGTGTAATAACAGAATGCTGATGTCATGACCTGCAATTGTATGGGACCACTTGCAGTTTTCAACTGTGTGATCTTCTCTTGAAATGCTTGAATTGTATGTCCTTCTCTTTCCAGGTCTGGTGTGTCCTCTGGAAGTGTCAGTCAGTTCAGGGAGTATCCAGGTTGCCCGAGGCCAGACAGCAGTATTGCCCTGCACCTTCACCACTAATGCTGCTCTCACTAACCTTAATGTCATCTGGATGGTCATTCCTCTTTCTAATGCCAACCAGCCTCAACAGGTAGGTCCTTTCCTACTGGAGCATGTATTTCTTTGGGGCTTTCTTGTTCCCCACCTTTTTCTGGATGTAGGCTGTTTACAATGCTGAGTCTCTGTTTGTCCAAGAATTTCATTGTCCCCTTGTTGCTAAACATGCCCTCTGGATGTTACATGAATATGATTTGATTTCTTTAACACTTTGTTAACAAATGCATACTGTGTCCTTGGCTGCCTCGGCTGCGTGTGCAACTGGGACAGATGTATGTGATACTGTATTCTTGTCCTGGAGATTTCTCTCTTCAAAAGGGCACAGGAGTTGTAATCCAGGTTTCTGGAGGGCCTGGTGTCAGCTGCAGTTTTAAACCTGTGAAATCTGTGTAAAATGTCCCATAACACATAATCTTTCACTTATCATCCCTTCTTATTTTTTCACTTTCTGTTGCTTATGCAAGTCCATTCTTATAAACATTAGCAAATGAGAGCATATTGTGATGGGCACAAGAACCACAACCTGAGATTGACCTGTTTTTTGTCCACATACTCTGACAACAGAAGCATGCCATTTCTCTGAAATACATACGTCTTGAGTCATGCTGCATTCATCATTTTGTTTTCAGTGTGAGAACCTGCACTGAAGAGTACTTGTTCCTCAGGGACTTGGTCTGAGTACAGTCTGACTAGTAGAGGCTGTGCAGGTTCAAAGGTTGCAATGCCTGTCATTCAGTTCATCTCAAAGATCTTCAGTAAGCAGTGTCAAATCATGGCAGGATATTACTGACTGAGACTCCAAATTATACTGTCCACTGTGTAGACACTTTTCAGCAAAGGAGTAACTCACTGACCTGCAGAGTCTCTGTTTCTGTACATTGATCCTGACCAGATGAGTAGTGACTATAATATGAAGTAGACTGGTATTACCAATCCAGCTATGTCAGAAGATTTGGGTATTATTCTAATCTGTTACCTTTGTGAGCATTTTAATTGGCATAAAATGGGCTACAAAGTGTGTTCCTCTTTTGGAGAAAATGCCCCTGCAAGGAAGGATGCATATAGAGGTCTGTTTACTCAGGGATCCTTTAACAACTGGTCCTTTTGGCTTTAAAGGCCCATGTTTTGCTTGCTGTTCTTCCTCCTTGCCAAGCTCCTGCAGAGTGTTTTTTGAGCCTTCCTTTCTTTTCCAGGTTATTCTCTACCAAGGGGGTCAGATCTTTGGTGGTGCACCTCAGTTCTATGGGCGAGTGGGGTTTGCTGTGACAATGCCAACCACCAGTGCCTCCATCTTCATCAACAACACTCAACTATCGGATACTGGCACATACCAGTGTTTGGTCAACAATCTTCCCGACCGAGGCGTCAGGAATATTGGAGTCATTGGACTTACTGTCTTGGGTGTGTTTATTGGTATTATGGGGGAGAGGGGAGGAACAGGGACAAGGGGATCCTCTGTGCATGATAGTGCGTCTCAGCAGAGCAATATGGTAGTGTGTGCATTGGAGCCCATAGACATCCTGTGGCAAGGGATGGGCTGCCTTGTGGGTACTGTGGGAGTTTTGTGGGGCACACAGACTTCATATGCAGATAGCATATAATGAAGTTTTGAAATACGGTGGAGAGAAATTTTTTGTGGTGGCATTATGATATGACGTTGCAAAAGCATGAAAAGAGAATTAGAGCATCCTGGAGTGCTGAAGGGACTGTAAGTGTTTCGTGCATAGCCAAAGGAGAAGAGGATTACTTTCCATCTTTGCTTCCTTCTCATGAAAGCCGTTAGTTCTGAAGGCTCTCTTTGATTTTAAATATTTTTGTATTTGCCATTTTAGGGATATAAAAGCAAAACCCAATCACAGTACATTTTGTCTGCAGCTCTGTTAGCTTTTACCATCCTTGTTGTCTTAAAGACAGAAATGTTTACCTTTTTCTCAAGGGAGGGATCTAAGAGAACTGAGTCCTGTAAAGTCAGCAACAGTCTGCAGCCTTGATGGGCTGGTGGGTCAGGAATCTTTGTGTGAATTGTCACCTCACAAACCTTAATGGGTTCTTGTTTGCTGCCTCAGTCTTGTTCCCTTGTCAGCTCGTGCCAGTGTCCTTGCTTTCCCTAGCACCATGTGTCCAGAGTGAGCCTGCACTCCACTGTTTGGTCATATTTCCTGATATGCTATCACCTTCCCCTCTTCTCTCGCAGTTCCTCCTTCTGCCCCCCTTTGCAGAATCCAGGGGTCCCTGGACGTGGGCAGCGATATCACACTGACCTGCAGCTCAGAAGAAGGCATTCCCCGGCCAACATACCTCTGGGAGAAACTGGACAATGTTCCCAAGTTGCCCCCAACTGCCACACAAGGTGCTTGTTCTGTTGATTATCCTCTTATTTCCCAGGTGGCAGCCTGGGCTTTCCTTTGTCTTTGCTGCCAGAGGTGGCATGGCCCATTGAGTGTCTGCCATCAGTTGCATGGTCATTTTATTGGAACGAAGATTCCTAAAGCCCATGATGCACTAGGTGCCCTTCAGAGTCCACTTAGATGTTCATGGGGTTTTTTTGTACAGAAACATGTTTCCCACTGAAGAACAAGGATTGGATTGAATGAGAGAAAGTGGTTGCTAGATGTTAGCTTGTGGCTGCCAGTTCATCTGCATTTTAAACCAAGTAAAAGACTCATAGAATGGAAACTGGGAGAAGAGAGGCAGAATCATCCCAGGAAAGCACTGCCAGCTTCTTATACTGAGGCCATCGTTCTCCAGCAAATTACTTGCAGAGCTGCTTTTCCAATATGTGTAAAAGCAAGGCTCGATCAAACTGGTATTTCCCAGCCTGAGGTCCCATCCATAAAATTTCATAGCCTAGGTGACCTGATCACATAGTAATAGCTGTACTTTTGCCCTTTATCTTGCTGTAGTTTAAAAATGTGTAAGGCTTAATTTTTGTATGATTCAGGAATGAGGAAAATTATCAGAGCAGAGGATGGGGAGCCCAGAGATGGGAGCGCATGGTTTCTGCAGAGCAAGACTGTATTTAGTAGGTAGATCTGGGGATATATATATATTTCACATCTCTTTCTTCCCTGTTCTCACAATAATGAGAGTCCTAAGCCTTCCTTTGCAGAAATTCATTATAAGAAGTAAAAGAAACATCTAGTGTAAGCTCCTTAAGACCTAATCTTGTCTGTATGTGTGTGTGTGTGTACACTCACAATGTTTCCATCTCAACTCAAAGTTGTTTCCAAGCTTATTTCTCTCAAGAGTCTCACACCAGAATTTTCTATTTGCTGGCTTTGCCTTTTCATGGTTTTCCTCAAGGGGGGAGGGATTTAAATCCTTCTTTTCTTTCTGACTAGACCAAGTCCAGGGCACTGTCACTCTCCGAAATATCAGCACTGTGTCCTCAGGTCTTTACCAATGTGTGGCTTCAAATGCCATTGGAACCAGCACTTGCCTTCTGGACCTGCAAGTCATTGCACGTAAGTATTTTGCCACGGGACGCTTGAACACCAGCTTGTTTTGTGACAGTAAAATGTGTAACCATGTGTGCTGTGAGCCACCATGTGCCTCTCTATCAGAAGATAATTGCGTGCTGGAATGGGAACATTTCCCCCCTCCCAAGCCACAGTAACTTCAAATACTCAGATTGCCACAGCACATCCCTAATTTCTTCTCCATGCTCTGTTCAATCATCTCCACAGCCCACCCGCGGAGTATTGGCCTGATTGCAGGAGCGGTGGCCACAGGTGCTGTTGTGCTCGTTGTTTGTATTGTGTTGGTGGCCGTGGCACTGTTCTACTGGAAAAATAAACACAAAGAAGAGGAAGAGGAGGAAATTCCCAATGAGATAAGGTAAGGGCCAGGGAAAGCTCTGGCAGGGAACCTCTGATCACACAGCAAAAACTACACTGACAAGAAGGGAATTGGAAATCTCGTTCTGGCTAATCCTGGGCATGTTCCCCTGGGTCAGGGGCAGATGCCTACATATGTCCAGAAAATGGAGGGAGAAAATAGAGAATGTTAACAACAGATTTTCAGTATTGCCTTTAATGAGAACTTTGGCTCCATAGAATCACAGAATTATTAGGGTTGGAAAGGACCTTAAAAATCATCTAATTCCAACTACTCTGTCAGTAACAGGGACAGGACTTGATGTTAACTCTGTAGGAGAGAGTCATGGTAGGAATCTTGACCCACAATGCCAGACAGACAGCTGAAAAGCTCTGGAGAGACATTCTCTGGTGTTACAATCACAGTTTTCCCCTCTGGTAGCTTCCTGCAGCTCCCTTGAGGATCACCTTCATGGATTGTAGAGTCATACTGACTGCCTGTGAAGTACCAGTGGCTGTGAAAACCAAACCACTGGTTTTCTTCCCCTAGACATATTAGCATGCGTCGTTTGCCTCAGTGATAGGCACATGGACAAATGAATGTGCACAGAAATGGATCCTGCAAAGAGGGATGAGCAAATAGGCCAAGGAGCAATGCTGGTTCACATTAGTGCTGTCCTTCAACTTGAAATGATGGTATTGCCCCCAGTGTGGTGGTAGTGGAGGGGTGTTGGACAAGTGGGTCAGCATCCTTCATGTTCCCTCACATCTTCTCCTTCACAGGGAGGATGACCTGCCACCCAAATGCTCCTCTGCTGCAAAGACGTTCCATGCTGATGCATCCTCATCGGAGAATGACACCCTTACCTCCTCCAACACCTATAACAGCCGCTACTGGAATGACCCCAAAGCCAACCACGTCACAGACTCCTTCACTCGCTTCAGCAACAGCAACGATGCTCACCAGCCCCCCTTTTCCCGCTCAGGGAGCACGAGTGCCCGACCCGTCTATGCCAACGGTGGCCACCCATCCCCAGCTCCCCCTAAGACACTGGTGGTGACGGCCAGCACGGCGCCGTCCCCTCAGGAGGTGATCCGGAGCAATGGTTCAGTCAGCAGGAAGCCACGGCTGCCACACACCCGTTCCTATGCAGTCAGTCAGGCCACGCTGGAGCGGATCGGGGCTGTTCCCGTCATGGTGCCCGCCCAGAGCCGGGCTGGCTCCCTTGTGTAGGATAATGCGGCAGCTGAGAGCTGAGCAAGGAGCCTCTCATAACTGGCAGGGCAAAGAGACCCTACTCCTTCCTGAAAGACAGGGAGGCGGTGGGGACACACACATTGACCTCTCCACCCTGCCTTCCCTTCTCCAGGCTGCTGCCAGCTGGTGGGACAGCCCTGTCCAAGCTGCTTTCCCCAGCTGTTGGAGCTCCTCGTGCTGATGGACACCACAGATGTGCCAAGGCTGGAGGAGCAGGGAGGTCGGGACATGCTCTCTGGCTGCTGGACCCCAGCTGGGACGTGTACCCAGACCTGACCTTGGGAGGAACTTTTGCTTTTATTTCCAGTTGATTTTGTTGTGGACTGATTCCATCCATTTGGATCTTTCAGGGAGGTTTGAGGAGATATATATATATATTAATTTTTTTTCTGTTGTTGTTGCTATTTTGTTTCCAAGAGGACGACAACCTGCATTGGGGCAGGGAAGGCTGAGCAGTCCTAGCTTCCTCTTCGTGGCCCTGGTTCTGCTGTCAGATTATGGAGAATAGTGAACCAGGGCTGAGTTTGAGGAGGCATGGAATAGGCTGGAGGGGCAAGATGAAGGCACAGCCACCAGCCTGGCCAAGGAGATGGTTGGGTGAGGGGATGGACTTGGGAAAATTTGTTTTCACTTTTTGCAATTCTTCTCCCACCTCAACATGTACACAGACACATACAGACACATATACATGCAGGTCCTTCTCAGACTGGGTGTTTTTCCTGTACTAGGTTGGGATGCCACCAGAGCCCTATTCATAGCTGTGGAGGATGAAGCCATCCAAGCATCTTTCCTTGAGGCACTCTGTGCAGGGCAAGGGTGCGTTACTGTTGCTGCTGTTCTAGGTCTCGCATCTCTTTTCTTTTTTTCTTTTCTTGGGGTGTTTCTGGGGTTATTCAGGAGGCAGAGAGGAGCAGAGTAGTGTGGTAGAGCACCGGTCAGGTTCATGAGGCATCTGCTCCCCTGGGCTGCTCTGGTTTAGAACAAGTCACTTCAAACCTCACAGATTTGATTTTTGCCTGGTGGGTTTTACTTGTCAGGGTATCTAGGGCTGGCGAACATGGCAGGGCATATGCTGTGTTTGCAGCCTCTACACAGAGGCATGAGAGGTTTCATTTCTGCTCTCCCATGTGCAGAGACAGGTTGTCAGGATTCATTTCTGAATGCCTTTCTTTAGAAAGCAGACTCTTAATGGAGGCCTACATGCTATTTCTTTGCCTCCCCTTCTTCCCTCAGTGTCCCGGCACTGGGTACTGGTGGCATCTGCCAGTGTCTCTGCCATCTCCTTGAAGTCAGGCAGGTGGTTGTGGCTGGCACCTCTACTTTTTTCTATTGCAACTAAATAGCCTTAATCAAAGCCAAGAGTTGAAACCTCTGAAGGAATCTGATGCCATTTGGAGGGCTGGACTGAGGGCTGGGATTTCCCCTCCTAGAGAGCACTGACTCAAAAAGGCCATGTCTGGATGGATGTTGGCCCTCCTGCATAACACCAACCCTTGCACAGGCAAAGGCAGTGATCACCTCCAAAAGCACCAGAGCCCTCTCAGGTCTGCTCTTGGAAAAGCAATGTGGAGATTCACTGGTGACTTTCAATAGTTCTCACATTGGAAAAATGTCTGTTTAAGCCAACAGACACTTCCTCATCCACACTTTCCTTGTCCCGGCACGGCTTTACTTTCTCTAGCAGTGCACAAACCTTGGGCAGGGCCTTCTACCTGAGCAGTACCTTTCAAATGCAAGCACAGACTCTGAGGAAGAGGAGGGAGAGGTGAGGGCTGGGTTCCCACATGGACACACTGGCTTTTTGGGAGGTAGGGGGCTCCCAAGCAGCACTAGTTTTGAAGCTTGGCTGTGATTTTGTGCCTTCTTTGCTTAAAAAAAAAAAAAAAAGGAGAAAAAAAATAGAAAAAAAAAATCCAACTTCCCTTCCTTCCCCCTCTACACAATTCCATCCAGAATGGGTGCAAACCCCCACGGTGGTGTAGGCAGGTGGTTGCTCTGTGTGCACACACATTTCACTGGAGTAGTCCTCTTTCCTGCCTGTCTGCTCACTTTGCTGCTGGGTAGTAGGATTGACAGGGGAAGAAGAGTGGCTTTAGAAACTCTAATGTGGGAGGGGGGAAAAAAAATCAAAGAAAAGCTCTGACACATTCTCTCTGCTTTTGTAACAACCCCTGTGTGACATTTACAGGAACACTGCCCTCAGCAGTCACCCTCCTTTACTGGGAAAGCTCTTCTTGTTCCTACCCTCCATGAGACTGTTTGCTCCTCTTTCTTTGTTCTTTCTAATTGTATAAAATTCAATAAAACTTTATTCATATAAAAAAAGGACTTCTGACTGCCTGCTGCTGCTTTTTTCCTCCCCCTACCTAATTCTGTAACTAAAATAAGTTTGGCTATTAATACTCATCCTTGGTTTGACTGGCAGCAAGCAGTGACCACGCAACCAAGAGCTGCATGTTATTGGGCCAGCCAGTTTGGTAGTGAGCCCTGGTACTTTAGACTTGTTTTTCTCATTCATTATACTCTGACACATTGCCCTTGTAGGTACCATTTGCCAGACTTGGAAGGTCTCTACTTCCCTATACATAGGTGAGTTTTATTTTCTGTCATTTGGCAGGGGAGATCCTTTACTGCTTTGAGTGATGTGGGAAAATGTATTTTTTAAAAAAATTGACTAATTTTGCTCATATATTAGTTTTTCAATTGAAAACATGGCATATCCATTCAGACTCAAAATCCAAGGCAGTCACTGACTTTCTTGGGCTTTTGAATAGTTTGATGGGGGGAACTGTCAGGAGCTTAACAGAAATGCCGATCCTCATAGACAGAGCATGAGAGGTTTCAGTGTCTGAGTGTTCACACTTTCAGGGCATAAGGGAACTAGGAAGCACACATTTCTTAGTCTGTATCAACAGCTGCTACCAGAAGGTTATTATTATTTAGGGCAATCTCATGTTTTGCCAAAAACCTAGCATTTTTCTCTCTATGTATCATTTTCCATGCCTCTTCTCTAAAATCCCCCAGGTATTTGGAGATTGATTATTAAAACAAGAAACCTATAGATCCAACAGCAATGGTAATTCAGCCTTGCTGCACATGTATTGTATTCTCATTCGTTGGTATTTTTCAATACCTACTTTAAAATACTTTAGCAAATGTGTTTTCAGCTATGGACCTTACTGTAAATAAGACTACTGAATTGCCATTTCCAGAAGGTTGTCATAGGAATGTTAGTGTTTCCATTGTTCATCTTTTCATTGTGCAATCTTGCTATGACATTAGTAGCATCTTTATCTTTTATTCTTATGATAGCTCTGGCAGTATTCTGCTATATGATCCATCCCTTGCCACTGGTTTGCCCCTTACATAATTCTTCTGCACGTCTCTGTTGATCTAGAGCAGAATTTCCTAAGATATAGGATAGTTGACTATGTTTGTGCAGCACCTGGTATGCTGGAGTTTCAACCTGTAAATTGTACCTAGTGAAGCATTGCTGCAATACAAATATATAGCAAACAAATAATACCAGTTAGATAATTTGGTAGTGTTCCAGTCTTAATTTATCATGAAAAATAAATAAAAGGTTCAAGCTATCACAGCTTCAAGTGGAAGTCACTACTGAAATACTTGAGTTTGCTGACAGTCTTCAACCCCAGCTGTGTAGTAGAAATTGTCCACCAGAGTGGGTGCCATGGTTGTTGCTTTAAATGTTGGTACCTATTGGTTATATCAATCTCCACCGAAGAATATCAGAAGGGAACTTGTTATAACACAAAGATTAACTACATTTGAGTGCTGAGACAGAAATGACCATGAGAGGATGCTTCACACTGTAGAAACTGACATCTTTTTAGAGGTCATGTAGATGAGAGATCAGTTTAAAATGTTTCGGAAATCTGGTCTGTATACTGCCAGAAGTGTTTTTTTAACTTACACAGCTTTTGGACTTGTATCTGCTGCGTCATCTGAACTAAAAAAAAATAAAATTACTCAGATGAATGCACTTCAACACATTCTTGCTGGAACACAGATGAGTTTCCAACGGAAGCCAGTCTAACAGATGGTGTCCTGTCCAAGACTGCTTGTTTTCCCCACAAGGACAGGGAATGCTTAGAAGATCAATCCTTCTTATACCAATGTTTAGGCCCTCATAAAGAGTGCCTCAGATCAGAGTAGTCTTAGATGACACTCAGGATCGAGGTAACTAACTGGGTGATTGATTTGGTACTGGGCAGGTAAGTCAAACAAATGTTTTTTATATTGGACGAATGTTTATGATAATCATGGTTTCATCAAGCACATTGGTAAGTTTTTGCAGGTTACTGGATTTTTCTTAGAAGCAACAGCTTTTGCATCCCAGCCTCATCTACTTTAGGTATGCAAGGGCCTTTCTCTGTCTGCACTCCAGCCAGGGATCTTCCCAGACACTGCTCTCACTGTTTGTGAGCAAGTGGATGAGTCTGTGTGTGTGTCTGCCAGCACCAAGTGAACCCAAAATGGTTCAGTGGATTCTCTTTGATGGTCTTAAATATTTTCTTTCACAAGTTTGCTTCTGATCAAATGCAGCAGACCCTCACATTAACTCATAACTAACACATGGCCTCTGTTAAAGAGAGGCCTGGAGCAGAGCTCCAGCAAAGCTGGAGTTCCCTCACTGTGCCTTTGTTATAGTCCTGCTCTGGCAACTAGAAATGCAGGATGTGCTGATAAGGATCTTGAATATGGGTGTTGACAAAGAGAATGTGCTGTCTCTCCTTGGCAGTAGCTTAGAGCTCTTGAGGGCTGGTGGGCAGCACAGAGAAAGGTTTCCTTAGGTCACCTACACAGCCACAGAGAGGGAGTGGGAGATCAATATGTGGCAAGAGCTTTGAGCATGGATTGGTGAATGCAGTTTTTTAGGAGGAGCAACTTGATAGTCTTGGGACTTTCAGACTCCTGGGCTCTGGCATGTTTTCTTTGATATGTTTCCATAGACAAGGACAGCTAAAAAAGCACTTTTCCTTTCCCTGTGGTAGAGAGCACTGCTGATGTGCAGGAATGGGGCAGTGTGCATAGCTAAGGATCAGACTCTTCACTAAGCCCTCTAATGCCATTTTCTGCTTGTTGTTTGTTCCTGATTTCCTCTTTCCTCCCACTTCCCCTGTAAGATGTTTGAATGAGAAAGTGGGTTGGCAGGAAATTTAATCTATCCATGTAAAAAAACAAGCAAAAAACCCACACAACCCGCCCCGAAACAAATAGCAGCAAAGAAGAGAGAGATTAATACACAGCTTGACTGGCTGGCTGGCAAGTGATTCTTTAGGACCGGATGCAGTCTGGGTCAGGTCCTGGATTTGGACTTACTAAATTATATTTGGGAAGGGATGATGACTTGCATCCAGTTGATATGCTTTAGTGGAAAACTGATGTGGTACGTGCACAAAGAGAAATATTGACCTGATGTAGTAAAGCCCAGAGGTTCTGTAGTTTACCTTGCTTGTATTTGAACGCACTGTATTTGGCAAAAGAGCTGATCTGCACAGTCTACCTTTCTGGATACTACCAATATCTGCAGAATTTTTCTCAGGTAGATATTTTTCCTGATGGACTCAAGACTCTTTGGCAAGCAATCACCAGATTGTTATTTGTGTGGACATCTGAGATGGGGAAAAGGTGTGTGATTTGGTTGCAGCACCAGTTCTTGAAGTTGTGGCAGTTTCTAAGGTTGTACAGCAGCCTCGAGACTCTTCTTTAGTGCTTGGCATCACTGGTACAGTGATTCCATTTGGGATCTTCTCTCTTCCTAGTCTGAGGCTTGTGGCAAAGGCACGAATGCCCCTGTGCCCCACATGAAGAACCAAAGGCAGCAGGGGCTAGAATTAGCTCAGCAGAAAACCAGTGTGACATTAGACTCTCAAAGTTGTCTTATTAAGGATAGAAACTATTACAGAAATGTGCCATGAACATCATGAATTCTTCTTTTGGCTGTAGTTTGCTGCTGAGACAAATATGTACAAAATCAAAATCTGACTTTTTTGACACAAACTATAGAAATGGGTGTACAGGTTGATGACTCATATAGATCTCCCATCAGCTCTTTTCTGGGTGCACTTGTTTGATGGCTGCAAAATGCAGTCTGGTCCTGCTATCTGTGAACACAGTCTCCATGCCCATAATTTTGTTTGCATTCCCTCTTTGTGCGTGAATGCATCCTCCACATACCCATCCACACTCAGGGACACCGAAACAGGTTGCAAGCAGGATTGTAAAGCATGTGAAAGCCCCATGTATTTGCTCAGTCACATAGAGCACGCATCCTGTTTGTTCTCCAGGCTAACCTGTTGCATATCTCCCAAATTACGGTGGGTTTCGCTGTTCCTCCTGTCCTTGCACCAGTTGCACACTGGCTAAAAAAAGTTGGTTACTTCTGGGAAAGTAATCAGGGAGGCCGAGGGCTACTGTCCGAAGAGCGGCAGCACATTAGTCATTTACTTACACTCGCGCCAGATTTGGGTCACAAAGATCGCCTTTTTTGGTGGCTCTACGATGACATCCTCTGGAGGGATGAAGAACTACATCGACTCCCGTTCACTTGCTCAATTTGTCTGCACCAGGCTGCCCCTCTTTACTTGCTCGTAGATTATTTTTTTTCCCCTTGTGGTCCTTCAAAGAATAGAGTGCTCTGCCCCTTGAGTATGAACACCTCTTCTTCTCCTATGATTGTTACTTAGGATCTGCCCTCAGTACAGTGGTATCTGCTATGGTTTGGGGAAGAGGCTTGAGTACCTTTTCTGTGCCCTGGAAGCAAGTTGTTTTCAGCACAGCCAGTGCAACTGGCTTCTTATGGGCTCATAACTGACTAAAATTTCTCCTGCTGCCCTGCTGAGGCTGAGACGAGCTGCCTGGCTGAGTTTTCTAACTCCTCCTCACTGGGGCAATGCTTCATAGGTTAGAAGAGCATGCAGCAGAAGAACCACTGCAAACTAACTCTTACATGCATCCCAGTCATCTCTGGGGATTCAAGGCTACATTGACATTGTGGAACCAGCAACCATGTCCATGCTTATTAATGAGCGCAAATTAGTTGCGACATCAAGGACATACAGAATTTGGGGTCATATATGAGAGCAAAGTACTTGCTCATGCAAATCTGTCAAGGCTTTGGTTCAAAAAGCAAGGTGATTACATGCAAACCTCCCTGATTTTCTTTTTAGCTATATGTTGATGGGAAACAGAAAACATAACCCTAATAGATTTTGTATGTGACTGAGACTCCAAAGCTTTTCACTTTTCAAAGGGCCATCTCCAGTCCCAGGAAGCAGACTCATGGGATATCAGAAATCTGAGCTTTGTTCCAGATATGCATTTACTAAAGATGGTGTATGAAATGGTCCAAACAGCAGTTCAAAGTTCATCTACTCAACAAATACTGTTTTCCTTTGAAATGCAGCTCATAACCAGGATTTCTATGTCATGCCCTCATTTCTATTCTTGTCAATCAAATCAAGAAAATACAGCTCATGGGGCTTTTCTCAGCCTTTGAGTTGAGTTTTAATATAAACATTGTGCCCTCATCTCTCCCCAGTCCACACCACCAGACACACAGTTTGTCTAACCTTTCTTTAAAGTGACATAAAGTTCCTTGTCCACTGGCTGGGAGGGAGCTGCAGTGCCTGGTGGCTGTGTCATATTTCTGAGCATAGAGTTCAAGGTCTGCATTAAAATTGACCAAATCGGTCTCTGCCAGTTTTAAATTATTTTTGTTGGCCACAAAGGATTCTTGGACTGTAGATTTATGGTTTTTTTTCCATAGGTTTTTGGAAGTTATCGGTGACTATCTGCCTTGTAGATGTAATGGTCATGCATCTTTGCGTCATATTTCACTTCTAATAGATTGAAGTCTCAGCATTAGACTTGTGTTATTCAGAGCAAATCCACTGTTTGTTAGAGTGAAGCACAGAAGAAAAGGAATAGCCCTCACACAAATGCAACTGCTGCACAAAGTAGTAGTGGGAGAGAACCATTGCTAAGTTATTTAGAACATGGTCACTCTGCTTCTTCCCAATGTATTAATTTCTTTAGTGTCTTTTTCATTGCTCATTCAAAGTTTCTTAGGGTGTTTTTGCTTCTCAGCTCTACTTAATAAGGAGGAAGAGAATTCCTTTTCATACCAACAGATTACTTTTAACACTTACTACTGTCAATGCTATTGAAGTCAATGCTATTCCACTGGGAATGACTCCTGTCCTGCATTTCCTCCCCCCGTCTTTATCAGATTAGGGATAAAATGAAATTGTGGTGTGACTTAGAGAAGCAAAAAGAAACCTCTGTTACCTTCTCTCCACCTGAGAGTGGCACACAATGAAATGGAGCTGTTAGACTGATTGAGTTAACTTGGGGAAAAGCCTGATGTGTGTGTTTGTGTGCATTTGGGGCTGAGAGCAGTATAGTTCGATTTAGGGGAAATGAAAGAAGGCAATATTAAGTTAACTTGCAGCAAGGGTATTCACCCACAGTAGCACCCCAGTGTATGGAACACTGGTTTGCAGGCCAGCTGGTATTGAAGATATAAAACATCTTCATATAGTGAAGCCAAGTTACATTCACCACCCAGTCACATGTCAGCCACTAGGGAGTTAAATTCAAACTCCTTTTTGAGTTTAAATATAAATGTTCTTTAAATAATTCTTTACTTTGTAGGTATGTGATTTATATCCTGTAAGGGAAGGAAATTACTCAAGAGGATAGAAAAAATAGCACATTAAATGAAGACAAATACATGGGGTGCTCGTGATCCAGCAAATGTTCTGCTGGGGCTGTAGTCAGACCTGGGTTTCGCTCTCAGCTTGTCATTGACTTGCTGCATTACCTGAGGTAAGGAGGGATGCAGACACCCATCCTGGGGGGCCACAGCTGGGTGCTTCGAGTGCATGTCAGAGACAGTGGTGGTGAATCTAAATGTAGGAGCCCAAGGGTGAAAATTTTAGCTTTAATCTTGCTGGTAGATTATTTTTTTTCCTGGAAAATTGATATAATCATAAAGAACAGACTTGAGAAAGGCCTAAAAACCCCACCCATCTAAGCTACATGCACATGCACATGTACATATGTAAACACAACCCCCACAGGGTCTATCCTAAGAGTTCCAACTATATTTAATCCCTTGCTTAAAGATTATTAGCTTGCTCTTAAAGATCTCTACTCAGAGAGTCCACAGTCTTACCAGGCGTAGGGATAAGAGGAAATGCTTCCAACATTCATTTTGAGTGACTGCCTTATAGGAGTTTTTGTTTTAAGGATAATCTACATATTTCTTTCCATACACATTGCCAGCCCCAAATGTTAACTTTGCCAGATGCTTCAGAAAGGCTATGCTAGGAATATACAGAACTCTATGCTTCTCATTAACTGGTAATGAGAGACTAGGATTTTCCTTAGTCCTAACCTATATTTTCAAGGAACTGTCTAATTCATTCACCTTCTCTCTGTTGGCATTGCAGCTCTTCAAATTAGGAGACCAGCCACATCCAAACTTGCTCTTAAGAGATGCAAGAAGGGATTTATTTCAGTTCCAGTAACCTTTGCAAACCTGGTGGCTTCATCTGGGGAGCAGGAGAGCCGTGGGAGGCTGATTTTATTTAGCATCAAGTAAATTCAGTCCCAGGGGTGTTCTCTAAGCATGAGAAAGCTGTATATTATCTCCACAGGCAGACCTGTGATTATTGTAAACCTGGCTGGCAGTCTTATCACTCTTGGATGTGGCTGGGAGCTGTGGGCTCTCAGCTAACCCCAGAGCCCTCCTCAAGCCTGAATGGAAAGATAAATCATTTTTGCTAATTGGAGAAAAAAAAAGGACTTATGGGTTTCATGTTTCTGGTGTTTCCTGTAGTAAATAAAGAATTTTGTTTGCCACGGTGCATGACCTTTAAATACAGATCATCCAAAGTGTTTAGGGAGCAGCAGGTGGGTTTTAAGATTTGTTCCACTGGCTGAAGGAGCACTGCTTCTCTATGAAATGGCACAAAACACAGTCTTTGTAAATGGGTGTCAGAACTTTGTCAATGCTGCAGTCTTGGTTTAGCCTTCTTTCAGAATACCAGGTAGAAACATCAGCTCTGTTACTTGGGCTTTTCCTGCTAGGGTGGCTGCAGCTCTAACAGCTTCCCAGCATGTTGGTTACTTGCAGTCAGGAAATGTGCTCAGAGGTGAGCTGTTGAGAGCCTTCACAGTAAATACAGTTCCTTTGCTCAGTGACAGCCACAGCAAAGACAGAGGCAGCTATGTCTTCCTCTGTGCTGTCCTTCCTCATATACTTCATTCCCAAGACAGCTGTCTTTTCAAGCCAAGTCCCAAAGGCACAGTGTCCTATTCCCTTAGCCACCTGCTCTCAGGCCTCTGTGGTTTTCTTCATCTCTTCCTCTCTTCCATCCATTTATCCTCTTCGAGCTATTTCCTCTATAGATGTTTGCTTCAGAGAGGACTTTTCTCTTGTCCCTCCCCTCTACTTTGCTTCTTCTACTGCTGACAAGTATGTTCCCTCTTTGCAGAGTTTATTCTTTCTCTTCCAATCCCTGTCCCCTACCATCTTTAGCCCTGTCTCCTCTAGTCCATATGGCTGAAGCCTCTTTTCCAGTTTCCTTTGCCTTACTCTGGCTTTCAAGTATGTGGGCTTTACTTCACCTATCTTTCCTCCATTCATCCATCTTCTGTCTCCTACCAATTAATTCTGTCTCCCCCAATTTTCCCAGTTTCATGGTGAGATCCAGTTAGCCCCAGTGTAAGCCTCTGGGGGAATTCAGGTGGCTGACTGGCAGGTAGTAAAGATGGTGAGTCCATTGCTTTCACCAGCACCCAATGACTTTGTCTCTTAAGAGGACAACTGAGTCTTGTCCACACCTCTGTAATTCAGTAATGATGGCAGCACACCTCATAGAGAACTTGGTGCCCGTGTAATAGGCTTATCTCTCGGGGTTTGCCCTGCTTCCAGGGTTGAGAGCTTCTGTGTGCCTCACATAATGGTTTAGCTTGGAAGTGACCTTAAAGATCTAGTTTCACCTCCTGTGCCATGGACAGGGACACCTTCCAGTAGACCAGGTTGCTCAAAGCCCTGCCCAGCCTGGTCTTGAACATTGCCAGCGTATTCACAACTTCTCTGGGCAACTTGTTTTACTGTCTCACCTCAACACTCTCATGATGAAAATTTCTTCCTAATGGATAATCTAATTCTACCTGCTTTTAATTTAAAGCCATGCCCCTTTGTCCTATCAGGCCCTTGTAAAAAGATCCTCTCCATCTTTCTTGTAGACCCCCTTTAGGTACTGGAAGGCTGCTGCAAGATCTCCCTGGAGCTTTCTCTTCTTCAGGCTAAACAACCCAAATTCTTTCAGCCTGCCTCCTTAGGAGAGGTATTATAGCCTTCTGATCATCTTTGTGGCCCTCCTCTGGACTTGCTCCAACA
>VYZS01029866.1:39608-66102 GCA_013400695.1 Neodrepanis coruscans | reverse complement strand
ATGACTCTGTGATTCTATGACTTATTCACTGGCTTACTGCATCACATGATCCTAATAAATGACAACAATCTCTGAAACTTTCTTTTACTCAGAATTCTTTCTTTTGCTTTATTCTTCTTTAAAATGAAATTATAGTTTATAAACATTTATCAGTTATTGTAGTTTGTTACATCCGTGCACTTCATGTTACTTAGGCCTACTGGAGTAGGAAAAGGAGGCATGTCTCTTTCTGCTAGAGGGATGTCTGTCCTTTTTTCTGCATAGCAACAGCAGAATAAAGAGAGCAAAATATTTGTTAGGCTTTGATGATTTTGGTAACATTGAACAAAGGACCAACTCAGCAGAGTTTAGATGCCCTGGAAAATTACATGGGTTGATAAGCCAGTAGAACCTGTGATGTTTGAAAGCATTGGACTCGTAGAAATATCTACAAACACTTTTTCCTTTCATTTTTTTATTTAATGGATGTTGTTCCAAACACACTCTTGCAGTTCTGACTGCTGTTTGAGGAATTATCAAGTGAACTAACTAAAAATCCTTGCAGAACAATAATCATCTAAGTTGCAGCTTTATTTTTACATTAACTAAAATATCCACTTTTTTTCACTGATTTCTCCTTAGTGAAATCATACACAAAATAATTTCCATAGATCTGGCACTTCCTTGTGTCCAGAAAAGAAGTACAAGCCCACTCCCATTTTTTAAAAAAAACCCCAAACTACTATGTGGCATAGAAAATGTCCTGATTGAAAGTACTTCATATATCCGAAGTCTGTCCTTTTTTATAAACCTCTTTAGAAAATGAGCTTTGTGCATGTGTATCTGTAAAATGAAAGACAAGTCACGGGATGGAATGAGATAATGATTAACCTCTCGGTAGCAAACTTTATTGTTTCAGATCATATTGATAGTAGTGAGCATATTGTTGAATGTACTGAGAGCATAATTACAGGAAGGCACCTCTCTTATCATTATCATCACTGCATTTTGCCTCTTTGTAAGTTAGCATACAAAGAAAAAAAGATTACAGTATTATTTCAACATACATCTTTTAAATAGTCTCTGTTCAAGTGAGTCCACAAAACCAGCTGCTGCTCACTACAGTGAGCAGAGGAAAACTATTAAAAATGTCCTGAGAACTGGCACATTATTTACAGAAAGTTATGAAAATCATGGTATTTCTATCTCCTTAATTACGTGAAAAGAGAGGACAATCATAACAGCTTCATTTGAATAATTATCCTTCTGATCCCAAGGTCATTGCTGTTCTTGAAAAGACATCTAATGCCTTCTACTACTGCTCCTGGGGGTAGGTCCCCAGTATGACATATTTGTTACCCATTTCTTAGTCAGAATCAGATAAAACAGTGACTTACCCTTTCCTTTGAAATTCCATATTCTCAAAATCTTCAAGAAAAACAGCTTCCAAATTTTAGCTATACATCACCTCTCTCTGAGATCAGTTTTACACCTTGCAACACCAAAATGAATTTCATCCAGGCTGGGAGAAGTGGAACAATGCAGACCCAACCAAGATGTAGGTACTGAATGCTGTATCAAGAAGGAGTATTCAGTGGAATACCCAATGTTCAGAACTACTCCCTGCCTCAGTGCCTCCAGCTTCTGAAGGATATCATGTGGAAGAATGTAGGTACTGGATGCAATAAAATAATGTGTTAACTGTTGTATAGTATTTTGCTACAGCTTCCTTCTCAATGTATTGAGCAAGCATGTGCTGACCTGTCTGGGGTCTCAAAAAATACAGCTTTGGTAATATTATCTACTTCCCCTTTCTCCATTACATAAATAAGCACAAGTGTACTTCTGGAATGAAGGGTGGAGGGATCTGGGAGTTAGAAAGGCTCATGATAGAGGCGTTAGGGCAAAGAGAGAATAGGATATATCTGGAGGAGAGGAAATGAACGAAAGAGGAAATAAATGAAAAGATAGCTCCAGGTCTTGAAATGGGACAGAGAATTTGGAATTTGAGAAAGGACAAATTTAAAGGAGAAAAAAGTATACACACTCAACAGAGAGAAAGGAGATATTAGAAGATGTAAGAAATAAATGATTCTTGAAAGACACTGTATGTGACTGGTTGTAAAAGAATGTAAAGCTTCACTGGGAAGGAAGAAACCTGTTTGTTGCAAAACCAAACAAGAACTCACAGAACCAAATCCAGAGGAGGGAAGTAGATGGAAGTCTGGAAAAGAAACAGTTGCTGTTTCTTTGACTTCTATTTTTTTTTAATTATAACTGCAACCCGAATAAGCAGAACCTACTTGAGAATAAAAATATGAATCATTCCATAAACACCAGAGTTGAAATTTCTTGTCCCTATTATGTCCTTTGTGCCTTCTCAGTGAAGGAACCAAATGAGAAAACACCAGCAAATTCTTAGGGTGTGCGTTTGATTTCTATCAGTTCAGACCTGTGCTAGTTTGGATCTATTTAAAAAAAAAAATTATATGGAGGTCATTGAACTATATTTGCATTAAAAAAAGATGTCTGCTATAGTTCATAATGAATGGGTTGTCATTTTTATAATAGAACTTTGAGAAGTTTTTTCTGTTGGAAAAAAGCCCTGTGACTAATATATGATTTCCCTCAAAGGGCTAGTTTAATGTGGAAAAGTGCTTTTCAACATTGGGGGAAAAAAAAAAGGGACTTGGCACCCAAGCTTGTTAATAACCTGGATTCAATACAACAGATTTAATCTTTCCATTCCTTTTCCATGAATAACTTCTTTGGCTAAAATATAGATTTTTCTTATTGTCCTAATTTCTGTTTTAATTGAATTGCTGAGAATGAAAATGATTAGAGAATGTTGTGTGGTGAGCAGATTTGTTTGGATAATGTGGTTTTAACACCTCTTATTGTGCCCAAAATAGTCTTCCATAATAGAATGTGATTGTGCATAGCTTATATATGACAGTATATGTTCAGTGGGTTTGCATTCAATAATTAATAGATGGGATGGAAGGAAACATAAACTGAAACAATGTAAAGGCAATATATAGGTGATTATAAGGAAAATATTTTTATTGTTTCAGTTAAATGCAGCACAATGACTTTTGCTGTATACTTTCCTATACATACTTTCACACATACTTTTCTATATTTTTATATAAGAAACACATTCTCTGAGTTAATGGGAATTATGTTGAGGGGAAAAAATTACTTCAATTGAATCTGTATACATTGATCAAATTCAACAGAAGAGGTTTAAACTTGGCCATCCTGAAACAGGCTTAAAGCCAGGTTTAGAGCATGACAGGGTTCACTCTAGCAAAAAATATCCTTCTTTTGGTACTGCAGACATTTATCTATGCTGTTCTTGAAATATTTATAGGCCCACAGCAATAATGACCTTCAAATATTAACTGTAGAGAACTGTAAGGAGAGAGATGCTGAAAAGAATGTTATATTTTTATTTTCCCTTTTCACATTTTATCTTGCAAGGTTTCCTAATACAGCACCTCTGTTGGGACAATCTGTTTCTTGCCTCCCAATTCTTACCTATGCCTCTTGATTTACCATAGAGAGGAAGAGAAACGGAGAAAGATGCCCTCCCTCAGATGACTGAGCAGCTTCTTCCACAAGCATTCCTATATTCAAGAAGGAAAAGGTTCAAGGCTGGGAATTAAACTAAGACTTTTTATTTTTCTCCCTCTACCCACTGCTCAGCTCTCTGACAGCACAGCACTGCATATAAGACATTGTGATCTGAATCTCCTTGAAGTTCTGCAGGACAGAACAAACATTCAGATTAATGAGACTTCACATGGACCAGTTGTTAGTTTTTGAGATCCTCTATTTTCTAGAAAGCATTTTTGGATACTTTTACATAAAAGAAGCTATGTCAACTAACCAGCAGTATCTCCATAGGAACTATTCATCAGTGTTCAAGTGAATAATCAACAAAATCACTTCTGGCTTTAGTATCTTCAACTTGTTCCTGAGTTTTTAAATATCTGAATTCTACTACATAACAGTATTTACATCAGGTAGTGTATTGAGATGTAGCTCAATGTCCTGGTTTAGGACAATATTAGGTTTATCAATGGACAAGAGACGGATAGGGAAGGCAGCAATTTATTAAAATGTAGATATATGGGGGAATAAATGGGTGTAATTGCCCAATTATGGCCAGCAGAGGGTGCTGTGGATGCCAGCCGGGGCCCCCTCTGAGACAGACAGACAGACAGACACACACACACACACACACACACACACACACACACAGAGTAACCTGAGAAGGGAAGGGGGAAGGGAATACAGGTGTCCTGGTTTTGGACGATATTAGGTTTTATCAATGGACAAGAGACGGATAGGGAAGGCAGCAATTTATTAAAGGGTAGATATATGGGGGAATAAATGGGGGTAATTGCCCAATTATGNGTTTTAACCCAAACCATTACAATAGGTTACACCGTACCCCGGACAAAATGGCCCCACGCCCCTACACCGACCACGTGTAACTCAAGAAGAGAAGAGGGGAAAGGATAGTTACACCATACCCCGGAGAAGACGGCCCCACCCCCCACCCTCACCGTGGGGAAGTTAAAAAATACAAACTGGCCACACAGGGGAGGAGGACACTGCTCCCAAGAACACAGGAGAGGTCCAGAGGCCAGCACCAACAAACCCCAAAACAAAATATATCCGTGGAAAAGAAGGCGGCAGTCCCTTCAGGGGTGGTGTGTCTGTGAAGAAGTCCTCCTAAAAGGGGTCCTCTCAGGCTGGGGGAGATGAAAAGCAGTGGCGACCTCAGGGAACTCCATGGAGAAGAGACAGCAGGCAGCAGAGTCCGGGTGGGGAAATCCTCAAGGCTGTGCTGAGTAGAGGCATCCCTTCAGCTCCAGAGTCCCCAGGGAAAGAGAGAGGGCGAAAGCCCTGTCCCGCAAATTTATAATCCCAGCCCCTTCCCAGCACACCTTGGGGGTCCCCAGGGCTGATAGGAAAACCCAGGCAGAGGTAACCTTGGTAATCTGGCTACTCCTCCCAGCCGGATATGGGCCCAGGAAAAGAGTTAATTTTTTTTTTCTTTGTCTTCCCCTGCGGTTTTTAGCCAAACCATTACACTCAAGCAGTATTAGACAGATTGTGATCTCTGACCTATGGCTATAAAATGGTGTCATTAGTCTCCCTACTGCATATTAAGAACTCATTAAATAATCACACACACTTAGTAATGCACAGTGTCTAATTTTTATTTTTTTTTTAATGTTGTGAAAGATGACAACTAGCAAGTTGTCATCCAGCTACTGGTTTTCATTTACTGGATTCCATTTTCCTTTTCTAACATTAGAAAATACTTCTGATATTCTAGTCTTAGCTGCCTGCTGTCCTTAAAATTTAGTGGTACCTTCTTTCCAGGAAGGCTATACTTTGAATCCGGAATTAAAATAAAACAAACAAAAAACCCTATCTACTGTGCTGGATTCAAACTGAAGACAAATCTTGACACAGACCTTCTGCACCTGTGTGCATATATACAGTATATACATATATGCATGATATTCAAGAACAATACCATCACACTGTGTTCTGTATTCTAAGTATAGTCATTCTAAACAGTTAGGAGAGCTCTCACAATATCTGAGATACTCCAAATGGTCCAGAAATAAAGACAAAGCTGCCTCCTCTATCTGTAAATCTTATTTACAGCTTTCCGTACGTAAGTTGGTGTTTATTTTCAGTTTGTGTCACATATTTAGTGCACTTTGATACAGCTGATCCTGCTTCATCATCTTCAAGTCCCTGAAGATCTTCATGTGCTTACTAACTTTTTCACTCTTTTTCTTTCCACTTTAAAAAAAAACTCCAAACACCCCTCCTCCTCCCCAAAAAACCCCTAAACCCTAAAGAGCCAGTACATATTGTCCCCTGACAAGCAGAAACAATAAAGTCTAATGAGCCTGAGTTAATGCACTACATCACCTGATTCCACCACCCTGCTAGCTTGGGTCTATGGTGGGGCATGTGGTGTGACTGGCCCAGTTACATCAATGAATGGGCTGAGATGAGTGTACGGACCAGCTTGCTCATCTTCTTCATCTTTCAAGCATCTATTTCCACAGAAAAAAAATTAGAACAAGGTTTGAGACATGTAGGATCAGAGATCTAAATCCCATGGAATGGGTTTAAAATGTTCTGGCATATACAGAAGTTGTTTGGGTACTGGGCGAATCATGCAAGTGTAGAAAGCCCCATTTCTTTAAGACAGCGGAGAAAACACAGCAAAAGTGGCAAAAATGACCATAAAAAAGTAAAATTAAAATAACTTTTCTCTCCATACCTGTGTCTCTAACTACCTAAATCTCATCAGTTAAAAGATTCACACAAATCAGAAATGTTTACAAAATGAAAGTTAATACTGAGAATGTCTGCTGAGATACTAAATCAGCATTTAAAAGATGTGTACTCAAACTGAATTAGTTGAAGAAATTTTTGCATTCAGATAACATGTGCTTACTTGTTCAGTATTGTTTTCTTATTTTTAACAACAGGAGCTCAATGTGTCTGTGGTTGACAAGGATTTTCAAATACCAGTACAACAACTCAGGAACACATAATAATTTTGTAAGCCAACGTCTAAAATATATGTTAATTTATTTTTTTGACAAATCATCAGTTAGATTTCAATCAACAGCTTGTTACATGTTAATCTTAAAATCTGTAGAGTACGGCTATCAAAATGAATGAAAAAAAAAAAGGGAGAGGCAACTATAGAATAACCTTCCTGATCCACCTCTCTCCCTCTTGTCTTCCTGATTTTGCTGTGTTCTAACCCAATGTCCACTGGTTCCAGTTGTTAATGGTATGTCCTACTGTGCTAAAGAGCTTAGTGAGATGCTATTTAGCAGGAATACAACAAGGCAGAACAGAGGAGAGGAAAATAACACTTTACACTATGAATAGAGTACTATTTAACATATGAAATTCATGTGACTGAGACATGAAGGTGTATGGTTGGTCCTTTACTTGAAGAGCTATGGCACAAATCACTCAAGAATATGGTTCCAGTAGGTATTCAAATGAACAGCAGGAAAACTGATGTATTTTGTTTCCTCCAATGCTACATCTTTTGAGTTTTAAACCTCCATTCACATCCTGAGTTTCACATCAGACTTGCACTGCTGGTATGTAGCCTCCATGAGGGCCCTGAAAGCAGCGGCATCAGCATGAAAAAAAGGATTTCAACAGTTAATTTTAAATGACAAGAGAAAGATGGATATTTTTATAAAACCTCTGAGTGAAAAGATCATGATGCTTATTTCCAAATAAAAGAATCTTCCTTTCACCTCAAAAAAAAAAAAAAAAAAAGGAGCATTCCTATCTTCCAAATCTAGTTTAAGTGCTATCTTAGAGTGTTTTACAGGAAACATTTAAAAGTTAATAAAATGTGTAAATGTATTTCCACTTCAGTGTTGTACTAACCTTAGAGTAACGTACTGCTGCAATCTTGGCAAAAATAGAACACCAGCATAGAATGCCATGTTTGAATTTTTTATGTAGTTTGAGAAAAAAACCCACCTTAACCTGTAGTTTGTAACAAATGAATTAGGTTTCTTGCTGTGTTATCTCCTCTTAACAGGGAAGAAGTGGTAAAGGAGTACTAGCAAACCACACACACACACACACACACACACACATATACATATATATATATACATGTATAAATGTACACTACTATCTTAAATACAAAATTTGCTACCGATACCAATATGAGTGATATAGAGTACAACACAGTAAGTATACATCATTTTAATGCCCTTTCATAAGTTTAGGTTATTTTCTTTTTTTTCCCTTCCTTAACACCACTAAAATTTTATAAATAATATTAATATATTGGAAATCTTATAAATAATATTGATGAGATCTGGTTTAAATACTTCTACAGAAAGAAATGCATTTATTCCTAATGTGTACTGTGAGACTGACTGAACAGAAGGAAGAGCTGCTTATGACTCTAAAATAAAGGAAAGCTACATGTAATCCCCAAAACTCACATCCATGTTGTGATACCACATTGAAAATATAAAATACATGGGTTTATTACTCAATTCCTGAGTGTGATGCCATGATCACAGCATGAAGAGCACTAAAACAGCTAAGTATACCAATAAGAACTGCTGGGACTTAACATTACAACCTGAAATACCTATTTAGTGTTGCCATTTCAAAGTAAATACAACCCTGTGGCCATTTTAGTCAAGGGGACAAAGGTATTGACTTGTTGTCTTTCACCGTATTTATTGTCATTAAGGACAAGACGTATTTTGTCCAGCTTTTTATTTTTCTTGTTTCATTTTGAAGACACATTGCTTGTTGAAAAGCTAGTTTTTCATGGAATGATTCTTTCAGACAAGATAAAAAGCAGTTATCTGTGCCACATTTCAGATATTTACCTTTCCATACAAAGTAATTATTTTACAAAGTTTCTCATTATGCTGAAAGATACTATTTGAAAAGGAATAGCGAGCTTTTAAATGTATGACTATATATGGGGGACCAGTTTTCATGGTGTAAACTGGCAGCATCAAGAGAAGACAGCAACTTATAGGACTTGTGGAGAACAAAGTTTTTCTTCACTTCCAGCAGCTTTCATGTTGGCAGCACTACCTTCCAGTAGTGCTGGAATACGATTGTGTGACAGAAAACACCCAAATCAGTCTCCTCCGCAGAAAAGTATCAATGATCTGCAATGAACTTTGCAGACACCAACATGATTGATTTTAGAATCAGAGTTACACATCTGGACGAGGTTGCTGTCGGTCAGTAAAGAACTCAGGACAAGAAGCAGCAGTCTGGACAACAGTGCACCCGCAGCTTCACTCCCCCGAAGCCAGGAAGCCAACTTTTGCATCATCAGTATTAAAGGGCTCCTGTCACCACAATGACGTCCTAGGACTTACGATGTTTATCCTAACACTCTACCCCCATTTCACACTGGAGGAACTGTGTCGCGGGGGACATATGCTCCAGGCTTCTGAATATACCTCGAAGCTAACAGTGAGTTTTATCAAAGCATTTTTCACCTACATCCTACGGTCCTATGGGCTGTTCCTTCTCTGCAGAGGATTGGACAGCCCAGGCTAAGAAGAGCCGGCACGTATCCTTTTTTAGCCCAACGTGCACCAAGCAACATGTGGTGGCACTCAGCATGGTATCTGACCATTCCTCGGGAAGAACCTCTCAGACTTAACATTCACAAGGATGACTGATAGGACAGCATCGCTCTGCAACACTCTGTCACACCCCTCGCTGACTGGCATGACCAGCACAACCCCCGGCGGTTTAACCATGTCGCTGCGAACCCGCACAAGAAGTCGCGCATTTAAACTCCGCTGAATTCCTGTTGTCAGGAGAAGTTTGCTTGTGGGGAGCGGAAACACCTCGCAGCCCCACCGCCCCACAGCCGCGCTCCCCAACATCAGCGGCCGGGAGGGGCGCAGTGACGTCACCGGCCCCACCCCCTGCCGCGCGGGTTGTGCGTGCGCGCTGCCCCCCGCGGCTCCGGTCCCGCGGCACGGGATGGGGCGGCTGCTCCTGGATTCCCTCCCCGGGGACCACGCCGCGCCACCGCACACGCAAAGGCTCCGGGGCCCGCCGCACGACTTCCCCAGCACTTGGGGCCGTACAGATCCTGTGATCGACACAGCGTAAAAGGATTAAAAAATAAAAATAAAAGCCTACTCAAAAAAAGCCCCTAAGCAACAGCAAAACCACACAAAAAACCCAAAACACCTAAAAGCACCCCGCCCCCCTCCCACCATCAGCCATTCAACCCAAACCCCACAACAAACCCTCGAAACGGGAGCGCGTACTACCGGCGTACCCACGGCGTCCCCTTCTCTCCCGGAGGAGCCAAGAGGAGTGGGGGGAGGGTCGTTCGTGTTTCTGCTGTCGGGAACCGTTTCTGGGGATTTTTCCCGTGTCTCTGCCCTCCCACTCCGCACGCCCCGTGCCCTACTCCCTCGCTTTTGTTTGCACTGCACTTTTTGTGGAAAGGGGGGCGGGAGAGTGGGTGAGCGACCTCGCTTTTATTTGTAGCGAAAGAATCGGCTACAAAAGACGGAGGAAGGAAAGAAAAAGAGAAAGGGGGAAAAAAAGAGGAAAGAGGAAGGAAAAGGAGAGTGAGGGGGAGAGAGAGAGGGAGGAGGAGGAGGAGGGGAAACGGAGCAGCAGCTTGGGAACAGAGAGCGCGCCCGGGAGCAGCAGCAGCAGCAACAGCAGCAGCAGCCACCGCCGCAGGAAGGAGAGGAGAAGAGCAAAGCGGAGCAGAGCAGCGCAGAGGAGAGACGGTGCTGGCAGGAGGAGACAGGCAGGGACCTGGCTCTTCTGGATGCTGGATTTTCGGACTCTGGTTGACTCTCTCCCGCTCCCCGGTGCCGGACTGTGAGAGACACACAGGAGCGCCAGGCAGCAGCGGCGGAGTTCCGCCGTAGCTGCTGCCGCTGCCGCAGGGCTTGGATTAAATTGGCCGCCCCGGAGCCGACCAGGCGGAGGTGGCGGCGGCGGGAAGCGGCGGTAGGCGGGCAGGCAGCGGCGGCGGCGGCTGCTGCTGGGACCGGGGGAGCCAGAATGACCAGGTAACTGCCCCGCTTGTGACCCATTTTTCCTCCTCCGCCGCTCTCTCTTTGCCGCCTCTTACGACGCGTTTGTGCGTGTGAGCATAGAAGTATTTGTGTGTATGTGTGTCCGCAGCCCGCACACATGTGCCTCACGCACAACTCTCGTCGTGGGTGCTCCGGGGTTCCCCCCCGGCCGCTGCCACTCCGCTCCCCGCCGGTCTCAGCCTGGCCGCGAGGCCTGTTCGGGGAGTGAGGGGAGCTACGGAGCGAGGACGGGGGATGGGGCAGGGAGAGGGCGATTGATGGATCGGAGTCGACGTTTCCACTGAGTGCCGCTGTGCGCGGGCGGGGAGGGGGGAGTACGGTGATTACACACTGTCTGTTTGCTTTGGCGAGCGAATTAGTAGTAGTAGTTATTTTGTTTATTCTTACGGGTGAGAGAAGGGGGAAGGCAGCAAGGGTGCGAGGCCAGGCGGCTGCCGTTGGAGACGGGGTTTGAAGGTGATCGGCCAGTAGGGACCTTCGGCTCCGGTCCGAGTAGGGCTCCCTCCTCCTCCTCTTCCTCCTCCTCCTCCTGCTCCTCCTCGTTTTTCTTTTCCTCCTCCTCCGTCTGTCTCTCGGCGGAGCAGGGAGGCATGGAGATGTGAAGCTTTTCACAGGTTAGGATTTTAATTTCTTTGTTTACTCTCGCGAAACCGTTTGAAAGGAAGCACATCGGGCTGGAAACTCAGTTTTCCGAGCGCTTACAAAGGGGTTCTTGAATTTGTTCAGCAAACTTAGCAGCTCCCTCAGCGCCGTCTGCCCGTGCGAGCAGGCAGTCCTCACTGCTGCAGCCGGGCTCTACCAGACTTGCAAATAAAACAGTTTTCTTCCACCAAATCCCCCTGTTTTGGCTGTTTTCTATCCCCCTGTTCTCCGACAGAACGGTATTCTTGCCTTTTAAAGTGATTACCACTCTGTTTTGCATGTATGGCTTTTGAATGTCTGCTCTTCCTTGTTAGTTCTCCAGAACTGCTGTCATGCGTATTTTATTCTTTCCCTGGTCTTTATACAGTTATGGCCTCGTGGAAGGATGGCTGCTTCTTTACCATGGTTTTGATGTCCATATTCCCTTCTATTACATAGAAGGATCAGTTTGTTTACACAGAATAGCTAGGATTTTATGTGTTCCTTCACTTGTCGCCTGAGACGGCGTTACATTGGGGATGAATCTATGGATGCTGATTTGATTTGGAGTTCACTGTTTGCAGACGTGAGTGTTTTTGGTGACACTTGTATTCTCTTAAACTGAGGATTAATGTGGGAAGCTATAGTTGTCTCCTTAGCCTTTCAGAGATTGCTTTCAACATACCTTTTGTTCATGCACAAGCAACTTGGATAATATTGGGACATTTATTGGGAATTTTGTTATAGAGATGAAAAAATGTGTATATCGCATTTTTCATTCATTTGCTAGTGGTATATAATGTGCTAATGGTCAGTACTTCCTTTTCATGGTGGAGAAGTGCGTAGTAAATGACATAATTTTCTCCTGATCTGAAAGCGACGAAGCTCCTACAATTCTTGGTATGAATGGAGCAACTCTGGAGGAAAAAAGAATGATTCTCCCCTGTCCAAAACAACAATCATATGTATTTGTATCTTGGCTTTTTTGATAGCTTCTTTAAATTCTCTCTTATGAGACGTGCTATTACTGCTCTTTTAATGTGTGAAATTGACAAACCGGTCAGTTTAATAGATTCAACTGTCAAATTTCGCTTAGTCAAAATTGCTAGAAGCTGTGACTATCCTGGCATGGGATTTTCAAGGAACCGAGTATTACACAGAAAGGAGGGATTTAATAAGAGACTTTTTTACACAAGTAGCTTTCCAAATTTAGTTTTGTTACTTGTGGTAATATGGTGGAGTATATTTAGATTTCTGTCAACACAGAAATGATGTATAGTTTTTGTGTATCCGCTTAAAGCACTGAAAGCTTTGTCTAAGTAAAAGTCTAGCCTAAGAAGACACTAAGAAGTTCGTTACTGTTTGCGTGTGCTGTGGCAAACTGTCAGGAATGGTGGTGCATGATAAGAAAAATTCTATCAGTATTTCTAGATTTCAGGAATGGGTCTTAGTTCCTGCTTTTAGACCTATCAGTCGTACTACTTTCAAAACGAGCGCTAAAAGATAATGTGAATTAAGGGTTCTCCTGTGATGGTTATGTAACTCAAACACCAGCGCTGTCAGTGAACTCAATGGATGATAGCAAATCAGAGCTTAATCTTAGAAGAGGGTTTGCAGGAATGGGCTTGGGGGTGTTGTGAAAGAAGTAAGTATCAATTTAAGTCTGGTCACCGATTCACCTTTTGTTCCTACCTTTGAGTAATGCAGGGACCAAAAACTACACAGGCTGAAGAGTAGGAATTCCCCTTCATCTGCTGCTGTGTGTTCTGGGCCACTAGGGGCCTGTATAAACTGCACTCATACAGCAGATACCAGTGCATGGCATATGCTCACTTTCACCAGGCATTCTTTACACAGGTGGCTAATGTCAAAAGCAAAGTTGCCAGTTATTTGTTGTCTTCTAGTGAGACTGCAGTTTCTCAGGAGATGCATACAAATTGTATATTATTTGCTTTTATTTTTGCCCTTTTTCATCCATTCCCCCCAGTCCTGTATGGTGTCCAGCATAGTTCTTTCCTCCCTGCTTTCCCGATTGCTGTGGGCATTGGGGATGAACATTGACTGAGGAGGTGCAAATTTTAGGCAAAGTTGGACTTAAGTGTCTCCCTGCATTTCATATTTTCTGTAAGCTGAGAAAATCAGGTTTGTTGCTGTGTGTTTTTTCTATTAGATTAGTAATGGTACTTTTCCATGCAAGTGTAGGGTTAAAAGATAAACTAAACAGAAGTACTTAAAGGCAGGAACAGACATAGATTGATGGTGCATTTAAACTAGCTTTGTAAGTGTTACATAAGTCTGAGAGTGTGTCGGCTCCAAGGCTTTGGCTGGAGCATAGTTACCGTTTACGGGACATGGGCTGAAGATGTGCTATACATTTCTGAGTGTCAGTTTCAGAAATTTAAAATCCATAGCAATCTTGGTAGACATTAAGCAGTAAGGTCAAGTGTACTTACACTGTTCCATTGTTGGTTTTCAGTTTTTCAAACTGAAAAGGCTGACAGTTTTTAAAAGAGCGCAGCTGAAATATTTGCATATTGGATTTCCTTTGAAATGAACTTCCGTTACTAAGCTCTTTGAGAATTCTCATTTGAAAGGATTTTCAAGCTGAATCACAGTAAGGTCATGCAATCAAAATGCAGTTTCCCTATGGCATATTAATTTTTTTAATCAGCTGTCTTTAAAACATGAGAGTTTTATATGTCATTTGGTGTTGGGCCAGCAAGAGGTTTTTTTTTGTCATATTTACTGGCAAGAGTTTTACGAATATTGACTGAGATTAATTTTCTGAATTGTGTGTGTGTGCCTTAGGTAAAGTTTTGATGAAAGGTAATGAAATCTAATTTAAAGGTGTTCTCAAATAATAAATGGTTGTTCAAAACTGTGAGTTTTACTGTCAATAAACCAAGGCGGTGGCTCTGAAATGCAGAGGATGGGCTCTTCACTTGCACTTTGGATACCGAGAAGAATAATACAATACAGGTCTATGAATCGTTGTGTTTCATTTTTATGTAAAACTGTGGTGCTTTCTAAGCTTTTGTTCTCTAACAAGTTAAGAAAAACTAACAAGTTTGAGAAAAAAAACATTTGATGCTTTAAGTTCAGTATCACACAATGCCATCTATTGTAACAGGAGCTTGCTGTCATCGTAATTCTGTTTAAAAACAGTAGGCAGTCAACATGAAATATTTTTATGAAGCTCCTGTTTCTTGTACTCTTGGAGTTGTTTATTTGTTTAATCTTTGTTTTCTTTGGAAAAGGCCTTAAATGAAGCTAATTAATTAATCTCTGCTAGCAATTGCAGCCTAAAGCAAGAATCTATGTTTAAAAATACTTCTTTTTATACCATCAGGGATTTTACCAAGTAGGACCAGAGAGGAAGCTTACTTCTCTCGGTGATCTGCTGTGGTGAAGGCTGCAGTAGAACTGGAGAAATTTGATGATGTAGAAAAACGTTGCATGAGAATGCTTTCCCTATAAATGCATTTCCATCAAGCTTTACTGCATTTGCTGTTTAAGCTGCTGTGCATTGACAGAACCATCTGTTTACTTCTGTGCAATTTTAACTTCTATTTCATAAGCTCAGATGGCTTTATGTCGGTTATTGATATTTATTAAAATAATGTATGTTCGTGTCTTCCTATAGCAAGTGGATAGCTAAGAAGCAGGGAAAATAGGTACAAAAGAAAAAAAATTGTGAGGTTAAATTGAGTAAATTATTATATAAATTCTGAAAGCATTGCTTCTTTAAAAACCTAATTGTTGTTTGTGTTCTTTAAATTTGTTCATAAAAGCGACGAGTCAGACTAAATACTGTAAGCTTATATTTAAGTACATCAGCAGGTATACATAGGGTGTACTTCCCTAAGGTATTCCCTAAGATTTATCACTTTAAGTGTCTTCTGCTTACATGCTGTGACGGTCTTCTCCGTAATCTTAGTTGCACAGTAACAGGAAGGAAAATAAAAAAATGAAAGAGAAGGTGATTGATCTTTCAGTAGAATTTCAAAAGAAAAATTTTTTCCAAAACTGAACTTCTCTGTTTATGTTCGATACATGATGAGGATTCTGTGTGTTCTTTGACATACAAAGAATGTACAGAAAACATTCTTCTCAGACAACTGAGAATGATGGAATTTTAGACACATTTTGATTTATTATACCTGTGGACATGCCCTAATATTATACTGTCACATCCTGTGCTTCTTCATAGTTAAGCACAGTAGGGTTATTTGAGTTTTTCAGTAGTCTTCTGGAGTCATTCCACTGGTGTACAAATCAATTTGTTGTTTGCAGACAATCAAAATGGATGTCCTGGTTAGTGCCGGCCGAACAGCACACATATTGTTGTAGTCAGATAATGTGTACTTTTTGCCTATGTAGTATATAAAATGTGGTTTACTGAGTGGTGCAAGCAAATGTACTGCTCTTTCTTTTACAGTTTTCAGTGTTCTGGAAATTACATATCTCTTAAGAGTTTGGTAAGTGGTGTGCAAAATCTGGCTTTTTAAATGGCAGAATCGGATAATTCTTGTGAAGAATATAATCAGTACCAATCTAACTGAAACAAATGCCCAATCCTATTTTGGGTTTAGTGTCTCACCTGGGTTTTTGGTTACTTGCTTTGACTCAGCAAGACAAAATTCAGATACATTCGAGTAGCAGTGTCATCATCTTTCTGATCTTCAGAAAATAACTCAGTATTTCCTCTTGCTTTAAAATGATTATTGAATTAAAAAAAATCTGAACTGCTTTTTGAACTATCTGTAGGCTATATTCTTTTATAAAGCTTTTCCAAAGAAAACTGCATTTTGTGTACGAGGAATAGATGAGACTATTTCTAGTATCCCTCTCCCTCTCCTCTTTCCTCCTCTCCCCTCCTATGTTTTCTGTTTGCTCTTCTCTTCGTGCATGCTGTTACTTTATTTTTATAAAAAAATACAAAGTCAGTCTTTGACTAAAGTTCACAAAAACACATGGAGATACTCTGTACTCTGTCCCATTCTTTCATCTTTTTTTATGCTATAGTCAAGGCATTTTGAGGCAGATGTGTGTCACTGTTTCTAACAGACATGATTATCTGTGTTCACCTGTTTTATTAAACTTCTGCTAATCAGACTTCTACTTTTCTTTTTACTTTTCTTAAAGGAAAGAGATGTTTTCCTCTATGGAATTTACTATAGGCAGTGAGGTTTTCTCTTCAAAGGTTCTTGGCGGGACCAAATATTTCCTGCCTAGGTTTTCAGTCGTGTGAATGTCAGGTGCATAATTTCTTCACCTCTTATGCTATGTTTTATTAAAATCCTCTTTACAGATAAACTGTGTATTAACATTTCCATGTTTTTTCTTACAGCTCTATTTTGCATGTAATGTTAAAAAAAATGATGTCTGGTTGCTAGATTAGAATGTTGTCTGCCTGTGTACAGATAAAAGTAATTTATTTGGTGTGAAGAAGATGCAGTGAGAGATTTCTAAAACTCTGATCAGAAAGTAGGACAGGAAGTTTTACTTATTTATTTATTTATTTTTGTTTGTTTAGGATAGTGTATCTTAGAAAGCTGCTAAACTGCTGCTCAGTGCAGCTGTCCTTCCCTGAAAGATTAAGTTTCAGGAGCAATGATGGATGTTGAATGCCTGTAGCCAGTTGTGGGGTTTGCTCTGAGGTCAGTGGTACTGAGGGAAGATAGGAATTTGCAGCCTTATGTATCTTCGACAAAGTAACCAGTAGCATTTCTTAAGGAAAAAAAAGACCACAACAACCAGGTATATTCAATGCTGAGCTTGTACTGCCGCATAGTTTAGAAAGTTATTCATACTTGTGAGAAAAACCTAGTAGATTTGTGAATAGTAAGGATGAACCTAGTCATGAGTTTGCCCTTTAGTTTCACAGAAACATACAGAAATAGTTAGAAAAGTGTATAGGATAATGTTCATTCAGAAGTTTATTTAGAACTTTTTACATACTATTTTAACCTATGTCAACAATTTTGGAATTGACACTGTTTACTTCTTGTTTTGATTGTTTCAGATAGGCTTGAAGTTTTTAACAGCTTGCTGAGCATGAACATACTCTCCTTTTTCACTTAAAAATAGGATTTTCTTTTTTCATGGAAAAAAAATTGTTAGTTGGTTTTAGCAGGCTTAACCAAGGCAGAACTGATACTCGTCAGTGATGAAATATTCATCAAATAGAAAGAACAAATGACATTTATTGCTACCCTGTTTAGTTCAGGTATCACAATATGTATTGCCAATACAGATGGATAGTTTGAATAGCTCTTATCTGTGTTTTCAGAAACATTTGTTAAGATCAGACTTTCAGATTTTATTCCTGAACTGTCTTCTTACCCTGAGCTGCTGAAGTTTGTTCCCAATCTACGGTGATATGATTAACTTTTAAAAAGTGATTTTTGGTTCAGAAAGGTGCACAAAAAAAGCAAACCTCAGAATGCTTTACTATTGAGCTCGCAAACCGTTTTTGATTTTGTTTACACTGATTTGTACCTTAATGGTATAGGTGGATTTTCCTGTGAAGCCTAAGAAGAGGCGTCCTAATAGGCTCAAAGCCCCCAGTGATGAGTGAGAAAGATTTCTTTTGACAGCAGCATGAGTTGAAACGGATCCATAGTTCTTTTGTGTCTTTGCTTAAGTGATAGCACTTTCACCCTGGGTAATCCTAGCAGTGGTTAAATTCAAATTCAGAGAAGTAAACTTAATAAAAGATTTTATGAGTTGATTTATGGTATCTCATAAATTAGGGAGCAAGAAGCATTTTAGTAAGGAGAAATACTTATCCAGCAAGAATCTCTTTAGAGCAGTTTTGTATCAGGGAAATGGCATTTTGCCAAGTGCATACATAGTGTGGTTACTGGCAGCATGCCATCAACTTTATTTGGAAAACTGTATTTGCTTAAGTAGTAAATATTCACTATTTACCAATTACTTTTACTATAAATAAAAGATGGATTATGTTGTTAGATTTTTTTAAATACTAATATTTCACAAAGAGTGTAGTTTTGCTCATTACCATTAGGTGCATCAGTGACCTATTCTTCATTAACAGATTTTTTCAAACAGTGAAACTGTTTTTTGTTACCTATTTTGATTATTTGGGTATTTTGGAATATTGTTTTTGCTTGACATGAAAAGCCTTGAAGCTATTGTAGATGGCGTGTGTACAATATGTGTGAAAAAGTGTAATATTGACTTAAACAAATATTTACCTTAGTTGATATTAATGGTACCTGAATGCATTTTTTGCATTTGTGGATAATCAGTGTAGATTTTTGTTGTCACTAAATTGAATATGTAGGATTTACACCTGTTTTCCATTTAACATTTTCAAAAGATATCTTAAATGGTCACATGAAATATTAGCATACTGATCATATAAAAATTTTAATATATCAAGGGCAGTAGATAGTGAAGAGAGCATTGTACTTTCTGATGCTAACAGGTGTCATGACTGCCTGCAGGAGCAATCATACCTCTGTAACAATGCTAGCATTCCTTGGGTTTAATTTTGCATGATTACAGTGACTCTGGAAAAAAACTCAGAGTGTTAGGACTTTACTAGTTGTATTTCACTTAGCTTAGTTCTAGTTTGGGGCTGAATGGAGTAAACACTGTATATATGTAAAAAGGAAATGTTTATTCTTCATCTGTTCAGTTGTATCTGGTGAAACAGATACATGCCCTTCTGGGCAAGGTGATCCCTAAAAGGGCACTTATTAGGACTGTATCCCTTGCAGATTTATTCATAGGATTGCTTTATTAATCTAATGCACAAGGGTAATCTTATTCCAAAGGTATTAGAAACCATGAAAATAACTCATGTACTTCTTAGAGATGTGGATTTCTTCATACTGTTTGAATTTATAATCTCTGTCAGTCTTTATACTTCTTGTGGAGAGTACATAAACCATGAAAGGTGCAGTGGCCTTAAGACTGTTTTTTCATCTTTGCTGGTCTCTGTCTGCAGTAGTCCAGGTTAGACAGAGATTAATAAAAACTCAAAACTGATTGATTGTCATGTGTAGAAGGAAAACATTATAAGATTTTTCTACCATCATGATGAATGACTTGCTGAAAATGTTTATATAGTAACAAGTGCTTAACAGATGTAAACTCTTATTGGAAAAACAAGTGGCTTTTTCAGTGTTTTTTGTTGTCATTCTTGTAAGGAGGTGAAGAATTTACCATTATGATGTGAAATTCCTGCTTTCCTAGATTCCTTCGTATTGCAGGTGCCACTTAGAAAATAGGCAGAAATTTTTTTCTGCAGTTTTTACATGTTTCTCAGAAAATGGTGTTAAGATCTATTTCACATTTAGTGAGATGGACCACTTAAGAACACTGAAGAACTTGGAATGGGAGGAAGCCTGAATTCACCCACTTGAAAGAAAGAGTAAAGAGGGAAATTTTATGTCAGATTTTTCCCACAAAAGCAAAATGGCTGTAATATCAATGCTGATTTCACGACTGTGACTGATAATGTCCTTTCCCCATCTTTTTTTTTCCCCAAGTTGTTCTCCATCTTGCTTTTGCACACTGGGGGATCTGTTCTTGGTTTTATAAACAGCAAGGAGAAATATGTCTTCTTGAAGAAACACTGATGTCTGCTTCATACCAGCTCTTCAGTACTATACTTCGCTCTCTCTGGAATGAGTCTTTAAACGTCCTTTAGCTGTAACTCTCTGTAGCAGGTTTTGCTTCTTATTGCTAGAACATATCAGGTGTTGTGAAGTCTCAAAAACTGTGAGAATGGCTCCCTAAACTTAAGTTAGGAATGTTGGGTACTTCTATTTGTTATGTTGCAGAAATCCCCTCTGAAACCTATTGTCATTAGGATCTCAAAGGCTTAATTTATGTTTTTTTTACTTTTGCCAGGTGTTTTGGCTATGTCCGTTTTGCATTGATCTGCAACTGCTTTGACTATGTATCAATATCTTGGAAGGAGTATCTTTCAGTACAGACGTTGGTGTACTCGTGACACCACATGTATACTTGTACACATGCTGCCTTTGTTGAGGTATTTGAATAACTCTAGTTTATCTGTTTTTTAAAAGTTCTGTGCTTTCTTTGTGTCTTGGATAGGATACAACAATGTCTTTTTGTTCTCTGTGAAATCTTTGCTTTCTCAACCACTTCCCGTTTTTCACAACAGGAGGCTTTCCACATGAAAAGAAGGAACACAGTAAGAGAAAGAGACCCACTTGACAGCTTCTCTTGGCTTCTTGTGTCTGGAGAACTGCATGAGTGTAATAACAAAGAAATGTATCTTTGTGCTATTTTGGTGTTTTTGTCTCTAGGTGCAGAGGTAGCAGATTTAGATTTAACTGTGTGTGCTGCCTAGTTCTCTTCTTTGCAGGTATAGCTTTCCATTTAAGTCTTAGTGTTATTCAGCTGAATTCAGTTTCTTAAATCCCATCTCAGTTAGAGTGAGTCAGTTTTTATTGAGACATGGTCCTAATAGTTTATTCTCACAGAATAAACTGGTAAAAGTGTTTCAAGTTCATGTTTCTGAGTTTAGAAGTTTCAGGAATGTAGTTTTCAAAGCTTTTTAGTTCACTTCAGTTTTGGGTTCTTCAAGTATAATCAGAGCTAGGTGTTTTTTAGAAGAACATCAAATTGCTGTGTTAATGGTTTGAAGCATTAAATTTTGTCAGTGGAGTCCACTTGTCAAACATTGTCATGCCCACTCTATTTTTCTTAGAATGCTACATTTTTTCATCATGTTTAGTGTGTTTGAGAAATTTAAGACACGGTCTCACTGTGCTTTTCTCACTAATGTAGTTACTATTCTGAGATATTATTAGCAGGTAAAAATTATGGCTTTTCTTGAGTTATGCGTATACATACACATACCTATATACAACAACTAGGCAGGAGTTCCTCTTGCTTTGGCATTTTAAGTTTCGGTGGTGGTGGTGGTGGTGGTGGTGGTGGTGAGTAGATGACTGCTTCATTCAGATACACAGTTGTGTTGCTACGTTTCTGGTATTGCCTGCAGTTTCACATGTTTAGTAATTTAGTAGCTGCTGATGGAAGCTTAAATTGTACTGTTTCACTATTGTGAATGAAGATGTACAAGCTGAATGTTTATGCTGTGCTGAGAGTGCAGGTAACCAATACACCCTTGTCATAGATGTTTAATTGTGATTTTAGTTGCCCTTTGTAATGGTTTGAAGCTAGTACTGAACTTTAATGGCTTGCCTGAATCTATACAAAATCTGAAGCTTCTTTCAGAATTAGGGTTTTGGCTATTTAGATATGGCTTTCAGTACTTTCAGAGTCTTGTTGTTACAAAGGCTGATTTTCAGAAACTCCTCTCACTGCTACCTGGCACTTCAGGATGTGTTGCAGAGCATGTCAATATTTTGCCTTCTTTCTGTTTGCAAATAGATCAGGTATTTGGTGGATAAACATTTTGATTTACCAGTTCTTTGTTTTCTGATGAACTATTTCCTTTTACCTTCAAACTTGCTGAAAGGAAAAAAAATACTCAGGTTTCTCTTCTATCGTTTTCCTTTATGTTTTGCTATAATGCTGATGATTTTTCTGTTTTTTTTTAATGATGTGTAGACTGAAAGACAGGCATTCCATCTCAAATACTTCTTCCTTACACTGTTCCCTGGAAGGTACTGGAGTACTCCTTAAAAATTGCAGAGTCTTCCTTTGGAGGACTGAAGATACCTTTTACATTCAGCAAATCACTTTCAGATTTTGACTGTTGAGACAATAAAGCAATCTTTTGTTTCTCAACCAAATGTGTAGGTGAAGCTTATCCTTAAAACAATCTTGTGGCTTCCTTTTAACTGGGCTATAGATTTCTTGAGTATTTTACCATCTCTAAGATGTGCCTACATTATAAGTCATAGCTAGGTGAGAGAGTTTGGCATATGACTAGTAATCAAAGAACTGATAATTGAATGAGCATCAGTGGAGTGAATTGATGCTTGATTGCTTAGATGGCAGTCAAGAATTACTTCATCCTCTCAGATGGGTGGACTCCTAGATCTCAGGTTGAATAAATAATAATAAATCAGACATAATTTTTTATATAGCTCTGTGGTCCTCAACTGGGTGACCATGTATGAGACTTGTGGTGTGTATCATACATATTCTTTTGCATTGTTTTTATTTGAACTATTACTAGCTTTAGAGCTGCATTTTCAGGGTGTCCCAGAAGTATGAAGGAATTGTACACTTGTGCATCGTAAATACACTGCCCAGACAGAGATTACAAAGATCCACAGAATGATAAAAACTAGTCCAGTCAGTTGTACTTAGCAAAAATACTTAGCAGCATTATACATAAGAGAATCCTTGTATGTATCTGCTTTGCTTTACAGCCTAGAATTTAGTCCTTTGTTTGTGTCATTGCCTAACAGAATATGAATAATACAGTGTAAACCACTCTTTTTTTCACATACCCTCTTATATTTCACTAATTATGTGGAATTTTAAGGATAACTTGGAAGAAAAATGTTAATAGACATGCAGCTAAAAGGGCAGGTGCTGAGAGTAATGTAGGCAGATTCCCTGAAATGGCTTTAAAGATACAGAACATTCATGGCTGCTGCTACTGTTGAACATACTAAATGAGAGAGGAGATATAAGCATTTTTTATAATTGTTAGAAGATTTTCTGTTGTAGATTAATGAAGGACTATTTTTAAATGAGCTTCCATGTGGAAGGACAGTGCTTGTGTGTAAGCAGTTTTGGTAATAAGAACTGTGTGTTGTATATGGCTCACTTTAATCATGCACGTACTCCCACAGCATTAAATGGATTTAATCATACATCAGGTTAGCAGGAGCTGGTTCTTTGTCCTGTCATTCTGTATAGTAAAATTGTATAATAGAAATATGAGAGTACATATGTGAAAATGTAAGCAAAGACAGAAAAGATAAAGAAAAAGGCGTCTTTTGAGTTCATTAGAGAAGTAAGGCTTGCCAGTACCTATAACTGTATATCTAGGTAACTTCTCTGCAACATCACTGAAATCAGTGAGAGTATATGTGGGTTTAAAAATAAATGTGTGCAGTTTAAAAACAAGTATACACACTAAATTGATTTATGTTCAATTTGGACTCTTAAGTCTATGGACGGGAAGGAAGTAAAAAAAAGCCAGTTTCTGCTTTACACCATTTTTGCGTCTTTGTCATAATGATCAAATCAATATTATTAGTACAGCTGATGAGATGGAATGGTTTATGGAAAGAGCAGAAGTAATATACTACTATGTGGTGTTTTTCTTTTCAGTTGCATGAGAAGTAAGAAAAGCCTCTCCAAACTGATGAAATGTGAGATAGATACAGGCTGTATTTCCATTTGTGTGCATTATGGAACATTGTTGTTTATGGAATATTTGTTATTTGACTACAGAGAAAAAATATTAGAAAGTAAGAGGTCCATAGAAAAGTCAGAATCTGTTCTATTATTATGAATGCTTCAATTCATGAACACACTTCTTAAAACTTTATGTGATATAGGAACACTCCTGTAGGCATTACTCTGTCAGGAATTTGTCTTTCACCAAACCTCATTTCAGGGCTGAAGCACTGTATCCAGTCAAGCGAAGCAATTCTTCTGATTGATTCAAACTCTAATATTTTAGAGCAGATCTCTTCAGTATTTATCTGACTATCAGGTGAAATGTATGCAATGGTTCAGAGGTATGATGCACGCTAAAGAATTTTTTATTGCATCTTTTCCAGTAAGGTTTTTGCTTTGCATTTCATTGTCATAACTGCTTGTTTTTAGGGTAAGTGTAGCAAAATGCAGCACTAGATTGTTAAAGGTGAAACTCTTAAAAATTTAGGAAGGAACTTAGAAAGTTTTAAAGAGAATATAGTTTTACTACTGGTAATGATTTTTCCTGTGGAGGAACTGCAGAAGAAAAATTCCAACATGTTGTGTAGAAGATGAAGGGATTGGTAAAAATAGTTCCTAATCTGGTAACTAGCTTACTGAACATGTTAGCAGGAGTAAGTTACATATTACTAGATAAATTAGTCTTTTTTTTTCCGCTGGGCTTGTGCTGTTTTATATAATTTTATAGTTCTGCCTTGGGTTATTCACAGTTGTGTTGAATTAATGGTGGAGAAATAATTTAGGTAAAATATTTCAACAGCTTTTGTTTGCACTTCAAAAAATTTTGCAAATATTGAAAACAGTGAACAAATTCATGTTTGATGCAACGCTGTGGAGTACTGTAGAATGCGGATATTAGATGGGACTTAATTGTGAATTACACCATATGAGTAATATATTTACTGTGGATTTTTATGTCACATTGTTATGTATAAGTGCTGTACTCATTGTTTAAGAAAGGTCTTTATGTCCATTATTCTTCAGCTTCCGTGTTACTTCTCTTTGGATTCAGGCCTTTCTTCTCAAAAAGATTTTGTTCGTCTTACAATGCTGCTCTTCTGTGTTCTTCTTCTATAAGTGAAGTGCCATTTGTACATTTTTGTTAGGACAAATGAGCAGAAGACCTAAAGACTTTGGAAGTCATAAGTAAGAACATGAATGTATATTTGCTCTATATAGTTAGAAGAGTAATTTTAAATTAGTATGATTTCAACAGCTAGATTTGCTGACGTAAATAGCATAGGCTTGCTGTGGCTTTAAAGTAGAGTTTTATGAAATTACATGATCCACTTGAAGGTTAAGCCTTTGAATTTCTATGTCCCTTTACTTCACTGAAGTCTTTGATTCCTCACATAGTTATACAGAATTAAATGCACAGGAATTTAGCAATATAGAGCAGTCAGGTAACTTTCTGTACATGACTATCTGTAATATTAATAAATCTTGGATAGAGTAGTAAGAATCGCAGAAGCCAAATAAAGGTAGAGTGAGAAAAGTATTTATTGAAATTGTAACAGAGTCACAAATTTCTCCTTCTGTGTGAGAATAAAAGCTGTATTCAAAGTAATGTTTTTTCCCTTCTTTTACAGGACAGAGAACCTGATATATATATAGGATCTATTGATTTTTTTTTTCCCCCCACATGGTAGATTTTTTAAAGCAATAGTTTTTGTGGCTAGTCTGTAGCAATATTTCATACCACCAGTATAGGTTAAGTCACTGTTTTGATATCCTTTTGGTGTGTGCAGTTATTATTTGAAAATAAGCTTCATCAAGGACAGCCTTCTGTTGGGGACACATATATAGGATGCAAAACTTTTGCACTTTATACTCTTCGTCCGTAGATTGTACAGGCTGCTGTTACTAAAAATATTTAACTCATGATCGACTTTTTTTCATCCTGTACTTCATGGCCTGTTTTACCAGTAATTTAACCCTTATGATTGGTTTTTGTGTAAAAAACATGATAGCTTTAGCTGCCATTGGCCTTGTGTTTTATGTCTTTTTTGTTGTTCTTATGACTATAAAAATATGTTGTTCTCTGCAGCCAGATTTTGGCAAGGTCTAGAAGGACTTCACTTAAAGCAGTTCTGTATTCAGGTAAATTAAAGTCACTCTTAAGAACTTTTAGAATTATTGGATCAATGCACATCGTTTCATGTAATATTTTAATTTCTGGATACTAAAATATATTTAGGAGTTGTCTTACCATGTACTTTGTTTTACAAAACTTCGTATTTACATGTTCAGTGTTTAATTTTTATTCCTTAAATGCACATAATAGCTCTCTGAAGACCAAAAATGCTTTTTATTTCTGTGTTTTATCTGTCATGCTGTTTGAATGATTTTACTGGGCACCAGTAAACTAGGGTATTGATACAAATAAATTACAACTTGGATCTAGTTCCGTTGTCAGAAAGCACTAAAAGAAAAAAAGGATATGGCTTCTCTAAAATGGAGTTATTTAGAATGAAATATTTAGTGAATTAGTACATGTAAGTTGTCCTTTCCGTGTCACTTTCTCTGTAGGACTGTGTTGTGGGTTGGAAAAATAAAACCGTTCCCCCCCCACCACTCCCTGGCGGGGCTGTCCGCGGTCCCGGGCTGTCGCGCCCGTGGGAACCGCGTCGGGAACAGAGCCGCGGCACGCGCCGGGAGCCACCGGGCTGCGGGCGATGGCGCCATGGTGGCCAGCGGCAGCGGGCAAACTGGCAGCGGCAGCGGCGCTGGGAGAGGCCGGCGGTGGTCTGGGCTGGGTCAGCCAACGCGGGCCCAGTGGACCGCCACCTCCGCCACCCCTCCGTCTCTTGGCCGTGGTCTGCTCCAGGGCGCGTGCTGTCTGGGCAGCAGCGGCGCCTCCTCGTCCCCCCCCC
>VYZS01029866.1:24727-39482 GCA_013400695.1 Neodrepanis coruscans | reverse complement strand
CCCCAGGGGGCCAAAGGCCACATTTTTTCCCCCTTTCAGCACTAAATCTCTCCTTGGGCTAAGAGGGAGTGAAGGGGGTGCGTGGTTTTTGTAATCTTCTTGAGTTGTTTTCCTCAGTCGAAACCGGGCAGAGGTTCAAGGCTAAGGGGATCTCGAGACCACCTGCTCCCTGCTAACCACCCTGGAGTCTCTCAGCCAGGCTCAGAGGGAGAGAGAGAGACAAGCACTATCTCCAGAGCGTCCTTACCCCAAACGCGGGCCCTGGAAAAAATGTAATTTGTTTATCTGTTTTGCACTTTATTTGTCGGGTTTTGGTGTTTGCGCAAAATAAACTGTGATTTTTGTGTGTTTTCTTCATTTTTGGGGTGTGTTTGTGACTTCTCTCAGAGTCTCTGCTCCAAAATCACTGAATTTGTGGTAAAACCACCACAGACTGAAATGTTTACAACCACAGTTGACTCATAAAAATAATGTGCAACTGAGCTACATAGATTAATTTTTTTAAAATTGATATATATTTTTCCCTAGGAAGTGAAAAACATCATGATTACTGCCAAACAGATGTGTTTCTTTTCTTTCCTTTTAGTCCCGAGGCCTCCTGAGTGCACACACATGTGCACTCAGACAAATGCATGTAAACAAAGACGAGAATTTCACGGTTGCTAAGGAGGTTACATGTTTTAAGTTTTGTTGATTAGATTTCTGAACACCAGAAACATATGATATTTTGGGGTTTTGTTGATTTTAGAAAAAAACCTGTATTTCTGTAAGTACTTACCAGATGCACCCTCATCTAGATTTGGAAGGTTCTGCAATACTGTACCAGTTATTCAACTTTTATCACCATTAGGTGATGCTATTTTTGCTATTGTATTTGCTATTGTTCTTCTTTTTTACGTGCTTCCTTCTTTGCTTTCTTCACAGTTTTTAATATCAGAAGTGCAGCTGGTCTTTTTTGCTTGGTAGAGTTAGATCTCATTGGCACAGTACCTTGGTAATCTGATGTCTGATCCTGCGTAGAAGGCAAGATGGTGAGGGAAACGTTTGGCTGGTGTCAAACTGTAAGTGTTTGAGAGCATAAAGGCTTCTTGATGAACCACCCATTGTACTGTGCATGAGATGGATTGTAGGTTTCTATATGAGTACCCAGGTTTGAGTAGTAAACACAATTTCTGTATTTAAATAGACTAAGCAAATGAATTTTCGGCACTCTTTCTGCACAGTGCAAGACAATTCCTTTCCTGCAGGAAGAGCCATTTGAGCCTCAGTCTCAGCATTTTTTAATGTTTGCCATAGACATGAATTAGCTTGTGGGACATTTGCTGGAAAAAACATACCCTGTTCAGCTTTAGTTTCTTTAGTGATCCAGTATTACTGCAGTGGATAGTAATTTCTGACTGCAACTCATAAATTTTTTTTGTTACAAATTTGGATTGAAAATGTTGGTATTTAAATTGCTTGTTTGAAGTTACAGGAATGAGAACTAGAATTCACAATGAAGCAATTTTAGTTTTAATTTTAATGAAGCAATAGTAATTTTAAACAGAAATGCTCCTTGGATGATGTGACACTTAAAATTTGTCAATAAAGATTTTCCCGTGTGTGAATTACATTGCTGGTGAAATAGAAATTTGGCAGTTTTATGTTATATTTTTCCTTTCTTTTTCTTTAACGTTCTGCCTTTTTTTTTTATATGGGTTGTAATCTAATAGTTTGAAAAGGAAGCATTTAAGGTTCCTAGATGATAAATCATTATGTCCCTTTTTATTATAAATCAGGTTTGTCTCAAGTGACACTGCTTTGTATTTATAATGTGGTAAAGTATAAATTTCCTTGCACTGTAACCATACAAAAATTCAAAATACTTCTGGAGCAAGCTGCTTCTGACCTGCTTCTTTTGCTGTTTTTTTTACTTCCTTTTTTCTCCTGAAGCAAAATCTTACCTTGCAGAGTACATGGCGAGTGGATAAAATACTGTGATACCAATTAAAGCTCAGACCTTTTATGGTCGTCCTAATTGTATTTGGTTGAGGAATGAACAGAGATTGTGGGATTTGTATGTATGTTAAAAACTTGATCCATTTGGATACACAAAATCTGTAGGAGTGGCTGATAAATCTGACATGAACCAGTTGTTGCACAAGTATAGATAGTGTGCATAGAATTCAGAGTACTTTGCCTTGTAAGCCTTATAAGCTCTCCTGGGAGACTTCCGATAACATGCAAATTGAACATAGGTTGACTAATACAGAAACGTTTTCACTAGGAGCTTTTGAAAGATTAAATAAGAAAATATACAGAAATAGTGAAGTTTGAAGTCATGTTTACCAAAATAAAATTCTTCTATCTATGTTGTGCTTTAAAGTATTTTTTTACAATTTATAAACTTGTTCACTTTTTTTTTAATGGATAAAAAACTGGGCAGTTTTTATTTTTTGTACCTTCACTATTTTGCTAACAACCTGTTCATATGGCATCATTTGAATACATTAGATCATACTTCAGATGATATTCTGGACTTGAAATATTTGAATAAATTTGTTTTCACCTACCATGTAGAACTAAATAGTAGTAGGAAATTGGATATTACCATATAATCCACTTTCAGTGTCTGACTTCTTCCATCGCCAGACAGTAAGTTCCATATATTTCAGATCATGTATATTAATTAATCTCTTGACTTTTTCTGAATTTTTTAGCAGTAGAATAAATGTAACCTCTCATACAGGGGATGTAATGACAGTCTCAAACCATGTTTGATTAGAGCTCAGCATGCAGTTTAAGATGGCATCTGTTTACATGAAGCATGATTATTGGTGTTCGTGCTCTTTTTTTTCTGTTCCTTTAATAAGCATTAAATTTATTAAAATAAGTGAATAAGATTATCCTAAATAAACAAAAAGATAAACACAGCATGGATGGGTAACCTTTTAAATATTAAAATCAAATATGCATTGCAATTTTAGCATGATGTCTTTCACATGCAATTTGATAAAACACAAAGATATTTAGTGGGTTTTGATTTAAAATCTATATATTGATTGATGCAACACTACTGTGTAAAATTGTAGGATTTATTGCAGGTTCTGTAAATCAGAGTTCTTACACATTGATGAGATGAGCTAGTTTTATTATCATCTGAAAGAGTAACCTGAGAGTTTGGAAGCTTTATTCCCCTGTTGTGAGGTGCCAAGCAGGTGCCATGATGTTTTGTGTGATGTTATGATATGTGTATCTGACCACTTGAAGTCTTGATGGAGAGTTACCCTTGTGTCTTCCTCAGTTCATTACAAATACCACCGAATCTGCAGCGGCCTGTGCTGCTTACAGATGATTCTGATCTAGACACTTAAATGTTAAAGCCCCCATCTCTCATTAACATTCCTAAAGTGTCTTGTTCTCATAAAAAATGGCTATAAATTAGAGAGAAAATTACCATTTAAATGTGATTTAAAGGAAGTTAAGTAGGTGGTGGTGGAGAGCTGTAGCAGCAAAAAGACTGTATGTCATCCATAAATCACAGACTTGGGCAAAAGAAACTTAAAATTTTATAAAGGTTGAGAAAAAGTAGATTAAATGGTTACCTAGGAAGGCAGTTGGAGTGGGGAAGGAAGAGCTGGTCCATGCTGTTTTTTTCACATAGACACCAGTGATACAGTCAGGAGCAATCTGAGAAGAATAAAGAAGGATTACAGAACTCTGGGAGTAATGGTAGGGAACTCTGGAGCTCACAGAGTAGTTTCATCAGTCTTCCCTGGAAAAGGGAAGGGGTTTTAAAGGGCCAGTTGACTCTAATAGACGCAATAAGTGGTTAAAGGATTGGTGCCGCAGCAAGGGACTACTTAGACCATGGGACTTGTTTTGTGACACCTGATCTACAGACGACTGATGGGATCCATCTGCCTGAGAAGAAAAGCATCTTCCGTCATCGGCTTGTCAAGTTGGTGAAGAGGCTTCAAACTAAATTGCCATTCAAACTAAAATGCCATCTTTCCTACAGATTTGCTGTTAGTGCTAGAAAGAGATGCCCAGAGCCTGGAGGAATCACGGGTCAGCAGGAGACCATCTGAAGAGCAGCATAAAGGAATTCCAGAAAATCCAGCCAGTAAGTGAGCTTCACTAAGAGCTCTACTAAAATGTGTCTATGCAAATACACACATTGAACGGGGAATGAACAAGCGGAGTTAAGAGATGTGTGCACACCTGCAGGACTACAGTCTTACTGGCATGACAGAGACGTGTTGAGATGGGTACTGTGACTGGAGTGTTGGCTTGGAAGTATGCAGATTCTTTAGGAAGGACAGGCTAGGGAGACAATGAGATGGTGTCCCATGTATTAATGACAAGATGAAGTGTGTGGAGCTCCACCTGGACAAATAGCTGACTGAGAGTTTATGGATCAAGATTAAACAGAGGGTAGGGACAGGTGAGATTACAGTGCTGCAGGCCAGCTGTCCAGGACTGAGTAGATGAGGCCACAGGACTGGCCTCACAGTCACAAGCCCTCATCCTTATGGGAGGTTTGAACTACCCTGGTATCTATTGGAGAGACAATACAGGAGCAACCCAGGAGGTTCATGGAATATGTTGTTGACAGCTTCCTTCTCCAAGTGGTAGAGGAAGCAGTGAGGGGAGGTGTTATGTTGGACATTGTTCTCACCCTTAGGGAGAACTCCCAGATTTTACTCTGCTTCTGCTGTTGCTGAGTAGGCCTATAGTGTAGACCACATGGAATTCTTTGGTTTCTAAGCTGTTTATGAGTGTTAAGGCAGTTGAAAACTTCAAACAGTTTGGAGATCTGCTCCATCAGAGACAACTCATGAAGCAAATATAAGCTGTTTGCTTATGACAGTTTCAGTGGAGCTTCCTGCATTTGCCCAGGAAAGTTACATGTGTCTTTCATGGTGGAAGGTTTTAAATACTTTACAATTGTTGCCATTTGACAGTAAATGTAAATTTTTTTTTTTAATTAGCTATTATCCTGAATTGACTTGATTTAAAAAAAAAGGCACATTGAAGTATTATTGTAGTCGTTAATATTGTGTATTTTAATTTTGTCTTCTTTAACTATGTTGACTTTTCTCAACCAAATTAATTTTAGAAATTAAATTGATATAAACATGGACTAGGGTCTATAAAGATCATAGGTATTTATGTAACTTTCAACTAGTGAAAAAACACCTTGTTTACCTCATGATGGTCTTTGTACTATACTATCCCTAGATTTATATAGGGGTAGTATAGAACTTTCCAGTCCTGTAATCTTGAAAATATTTGCAATATTGCATATTTGAAATAATTTACAATAATTTCTCTACTGTATCCAGAAATACTGCGCTTTTTCTCTTCTGGACTTAGAATCTAAAATAACAGTGACATCTAGGCCTTTTAAAATTTGCTCTGACAACAGTTTTTAATTAAAAAAAACCCTGAAAAAATTTTGTCCTTGGAATAAATAACAGACTGTCTTAAAATGTAAATTCTCTGTAGGCTAGATTAGGCCTGTGTGGTTGTGGTAGGGACTGGGCAGCATGAGCCTGTTCTGCTTCAAGAAGGTCTTAGGGACATAGCCAGTAAAACTAATTGTTCAAGAAGTACTGTGAAGCACAGTCTAGTGGAATTTGAAATCAGACAGTCAGTGCATGTTTTTGTGCATTGCATTTTTGCACAGCATTTTTATGTTGTTTTTTTTTTCCTCTGGAGTAGAGATACCTCTGTCTATATTATTGTTACTGCACCTTACAGATAGAAGAAATGGGCATTTCATAGAGCTACTACATTGTGGAGATGGTCATGTTTTCTTCTGCACATCCTAAAAAGCTGAGAATTCAGTCTAGCTTTTTGAACTGTCAAGATTGGTGTTATGGAAAACATACATTTTTAAACAACAAAACCTTTCAATTTCAACACTGACTTTTCTGCAAATACCTTCGCTAAACTATTTAAGTATTACATGTGGTATTTAGGAAATTTTTTGACACATTCTGAATACTAGTGATTTTTTTTTCCCTGTTAATTATACTGGAATGTAAAAGCAAGAGCGAAAACTCTTTTTAATTTTCTTTCAGTAGTTTTCGTATCAGTTTTATTTGATTTACTTTTGCTCTTATTCTGCTTGTTTTCACTTCAGCTGTAATTTTAAGTGAATCTTATTCTTGGTTGTGGTGATCGCTCTTTTTAACAGAAAACTTTCCATTTCCTTTAGGGGAATTGATATCTTTGCAGTGCACCATGTCTCTATCACAGTGCAGATCCATAATTGAACAGTCAATCATTTTGCTTTGCTCTTTTGTTGAAATGTAACTGCTGTCTAAACCTACCAAAATCCCAAAGTGGATTTAATCTTCTATTATTATTGCTGTTATTATTAACATTGTAAGTGCTGATTAGACATGCCTAAGGATATTGCACTAGACATTATGAGAATGTATAAATTTGCAAAAAGCTTCTATTCTGGGCAATTTTAGGCCTATTATTTTAAGTGGATCTCATTCAGATTCAGTTCACTATGCCCTAATTGGACTAGTTTAACACAGTGTTCTCCATAAAATTTATTGAGTAGATACTTCTAAAAATGAATATAGTGATAAAAAAATGTATCATGGATACCTAAAGTATCATGGATACCTAAATATATTACACTACCTGTTAATTGTTTGAACTGTTGAAATTTAAATCATAATAGTTTCTTCAGCATTTTTGTTTAAGAGATCCTGTAGGTGAAGATGCTTCAATTTTTAAAAGCAATAGTAATAAATATTTTAACCTCTAGGTTGTAATACCGCATAATTCTAAAGCTTTTGGATGCACACAAGCTGAAAAACTCTAATTTTTTTTGTGCTGTGTACAGACATCGTGCAATACTTTTTTTTGCTGGTTGTTTTCGGTGTGTCTTAAGTTCTCCTTACTAGAAGTGACCTCAAACTAGGTGTGCAGGTGAGAAAGCAGATACTTAGAATTTCCTGGGAGAAGTTCCAAACACCTATGATAGTGTACAGTGCTCTACATAGAATAAAAGTTCATCTTAATACTAATAAAAGTATCTNAGACGAGAGGCGATGTTTCTCCTGCTATTTCTGAGATCCAAAGAGGCCGGAATGGTGTCCGCGCGGCCGTTTTATAGGGTTCTAGTGTTTCCGCCCCTCTGGGGGTGGCGCCCCAAGGGCTGACCCTCGTCCCATTGGCCGGAGCCCCCGGGGCCCGCCCCGGCACGCAGCTGCTCATGGGAGAAACTGCCTCTGCCTGGAAGTGGTACGCGTGCCGGGAAGGCATTTCCGGCTCATGGCAGCCACCATCTTGGCCGCTGCAGCCCCGGCACTGCTGCTGGGCCGCCGCTGCCGTTGACGCCGCCCCGCAATGGCCCTGTGGTCGGTCTGCATGGCAGCGTCCAGCCAGAATCGTCACATTCTGGCGCCGCTGCCCATGCCGCTCGCAGCCACCGCTTTTTCGCCGCCACAGGCAAGGGGCCGGCCCTGCGCTCCCGGGGGGACGAGGAGGCGCCGCTGCTGCCCCCACGGCACGTGCCCTGGAGCGGACCGCGGCCGAGAGACGGAGGGGTGGTGGATGCGGCGATCTGCTGGGCTTGCAGCAGCTGATTCATCTCGGACCACTGCCGCAACACGGCTCGACCGTTTTTACTTTCATTTTTTAGCCCCACGACATTGTGTTTTGAAGTTTGTTGCAAAATTGTATCTGTATCTGCTGCTTTTGTACGCTATTTCTGCACCTAGTTTGGGTGCTTTTTTTTTTGGGTGTTTTTTATCAGTACACCAAATACAGCTATTGTGTGTGGATAAAAATCCCAAATATGGCAAAAGACAGGATATTCAATCACTCAAGGTAGCTTTCAGCTCTGTGCTAATGCTTTCAGTAGTTCTGTGTATTAAAAAAGTTAAAGAAATTACGAAGAATCACAGGTGATTTGTCATACTTGCGGAGGCAAATAAGAAGATGCTTACTAAACCAAAAACTGAGCTGAAAAGTTGCATTGATTTTCACAGTTGCTGAAGCAGCAGCATTCTGGCCTGTGAGGCTTTTCTGAGGATTCTTGGGTTTTACACCTCTTGATTTTTGCTGGAGGGTTAAATTTTACCGTAGAAATCACAATCCCACAGACCATAGTTGCTGTTTAGAGTTACTTGAGTATGCAAACATTCTTAGATTTTGCTTTTTATTGTTGTCCAAAACCTTTTCCGACTCTGGTGTGATTTCATCTATGTAAATGACTCTAGATTTATAAATACCTGATTTTCATTGACTTTTCTCCCATTTTAAAAAGGTTTAGTAACAATCAGGCCTAGTGTTTGAGAATAGTGATTTTGGTTTTTTCCTTAATACAGCCACAGACATTTTAAAAATAGGAAATATATTTCTGTTTTAGCCTGTGTAACATGATACTGCAATGCTTGAAGCATTGTTTTTGAAAGAAGATGTTAAACTAATATTCATGTATATATGAGAGAGGCTGTCTTCTGAGTATCGAAGGTTGGTTGGTTATGTGCAGATAAACCAGTCTTTTTATGTGGCAGGATTGGTATCTTCTGATAGTCGCAGATATGGGAAACAAACCTATTGAAAAATTCTAGAATATTTTTTTCTTACAGTGCTTCTTATCTGGAAACTAGATTTTCTTATCTGGAGAATACAGATCCAATTCAAAAAGGAGGTGCTTTTGAAGGGGATGAGACCTGAAGATACAGGTTGTGTCTTGAGAACAGTGAATGTACAATGAATTCTTTTTACAACAGTCCCAGGAGATCAAGCAGGTATCTGAGCTGTTGTCTTCTAAGATGTAAGAACAGTCCCAAGTAAAGTTCTTGTAGTAAATTTCATATGTTGCTGGGTAGTAGTACGAGGTAGTACGATGGTGAAGTAAGTTGTGCATTTCGTTATATAAATGTTCAATACTTAAAACCTGCACCATTAGATTATGACCCATAAGAGATCTTTATGGACAAAGAAGCTATTGTTAGGAGCTATTCCGTGGGCAGTAAGTGTCATTCTACAAAAACAGTTGTATGTGATACTCATGTAGCAGAAGATTGTAGAACCATGTGATAAGTTAAATTTACTGTGGGCCTTTGACTGATGCCCTTACAATTAGTCTTTTCTTTTAAGATGTTACTGTAGTATTCATCATGCCATGGAGCAGCCTCCTACAGCTAACATTTCAGCTAACCATAAAAGCGTGTGCTAAAGTACCAGGCATGTTTATGCTCGTTATAGATTCAGTTGTTTACCAGATATATGTAAATTTTTTTTGACTGATATCAGTGTATGTTGCTGAGAAGAAAGACATGATGAGGAAGATACATAATTAGAATAAAGTTATGTAGAGAATTTTCAGCCTTTGTATGTTATAATATCATTTTATACTAGAGAACTCTTTTGTTTAGTTTGGGTTCTTTATTTCAAAGGAATCCTGTGTTGTTTTCTGTTCTCTGATGTTCTGAGGCTCTTCAATGGCAATTTCTGTAGTAGCTTGGGGGGATTTATGGTGGTATTTTAGGCTTTTTGAAAGTCATACCATATCTGTGATGTCTGCTGTTGCTAGCAGATTTGCAAGAAAACCAAATATGTTTTACCTTCTTTTATTGTCTCTCCTATATATCTAAATATGTAAGTATATGAAGATTCTCACTCACTGTTCTAATTATTATTTAATGATATAACATTACATGGCTAGAAATTAATAAATGCACCTGTACCTTTCTAGGAGTGGGGAAATACTTTCTTTATACATTTGGTTTTGATGCAGCTTTTGAAATTTCTTACGCTAGTTAACATTACAGAAACTAAGTTCTAATGAGTAGCTTCTTGAAATCTAAAATAGAGGCAAAACAAACAGGTGGATGGAAGCTTAGTGCCCTTTCACTGATATTTGTGACCAGCTTTGTGTGGACTTGGAGAAATCCAGTGATACAGCTGCGATCTGGGTTATTTTTTCCTCTGTGGCATTAGTTTAATAATAAGATGTCATAACATGTCCTTCAGTATTGAATTGTGGGAATGGCTGTTAGTCTGAATGTTTTAAATACCTCTAGGCTTCTGGGTAAGACCTAAAGAAATTGTTTAAGACTCCGTAGTGTGGTTAGCAGACCCTTTTTATTTATAATTACTTCTACTGCTATCACAATAGTTTTTTTTTTTTGTCTTTAACATCGTGTTTTAATATCATAAACAAGATACAGCATTTAAATTGTAATTTATTTCCTAGAGAATATACTTACATGAGAAAATGACAAAGTGTATTAAGAAAGCATAGATGTCTTATAGCAGAGGACATAAAATATGGATGCTTTTTCCGATGACAACTCATTCTCAGGAATGAGATTTTGATTTCTTACATTATTACTTAAGAGGCTAAATATGAAGTTTTGCCACCTTAGTTCTCTCTTGTGCTGTTTATCAGAGACTCAGTTAATATCTTCATTTTTCATACTCATTAGGATTCAGGCTATACATTAACTGTTCTCTATTGCAGTGCTGTCTGAAGTTCTAGCTCAGAGTCCTTTGTATTAAAATTTTACTTAGTTTAAGGAGTGCAGCTTTACCATATACTGCAGAATGCTGAATTACTGCAATAAAGATATATTTTATAAAAAAGCACTTAAGGGTTTCCCTTGAATCAACAGTATTATACTAAGCGTTCCAGTGAACTAAGTTCTTTAGGTTATTTAAGGAGTGTGCACTCATTTTGTAGAGCTAGGGTATGTTTTTACGAAGTTTGGGAGTCTGTTGTGTTTGTAAAAGGGAATCAAATTGAAAATTTGCACTAGAGTAATCATATTTGATAAGTAACAACAAATTGATCATCGTGATTGACATAATTTTCAGATTTCTTTTTATATTTGTTCTGAAAAATAACTGGCTTTGTAGTCCTGGTGAAAGAGGTCAGCTGTTGTCAGTGTGTACACATAACAAATGTGGCACAAAATTCCGCAAAGTAATGAAATAACAGCAGTAGAAATAGGAATATTTTCCTTGTTTTTTCTGTGAGCAGAAAGATTTTTCAAGTTTCCACTTGTTTATAAAGTTAGTTCCTAAAAGTTACATTTCCTCGTATTATAAAGAACCCAGGAAAAAATGTTACAGTTTTTATTCTAAAGCTTAAGTTAGTTTATTTTTAAAATAGTGAATTAAAACCAATAAGCTCTTAAAAAAACCCTACTGCTGCTGGTTATCAAAAATCTTCATTAAAAATAAGTAAATAATTACTCATTTATTTTGTACTGCTATGCATACAGTATCTTTAAAATATGAGTCTAGGCAAGAGATCTGTCACCTTCTTCAATACAGGTTTCTGTCTGCAAGGTTTCTGAAAACTTAAAAATAACCAGTAACAAGAAAATTCAAACTGTAGTGTATTAGGCAGAGTTCCATATGATTATAGGCCAATTGTGATTTAAAGCCAATGGTATCTTGGCCTATATTAAGGGTAGTGTAGCCAGCAGGACTAAGGAAATGATCTTCCCCCTGTACTTGGCACTGATGAGGCCACACCTGAAGTACTGTGTTCAGTTTTGGGCCTTTCACCTATCCAGCTGTCACTTCAAAATAAGTAGAAGGCCCTGGATCCAAATTGTCAGACAGATGAGACTGAAGAAAATAATTTGTCTGGAGAGTCTCTCAGTTATACTTCATCTGTCAGACGGATCATAATCTCTGGTATAAAAAAGGAAGGAAGTGTAGTCATAGTAGGTTACTCCCTTCTGAGGGAAACACAGGGTCTTGTATGTTGACCGGATGCATCCCACAGGGAAGTCTGCTGCCTCCCTGGGGCCCAGGTGTGGGACATCACCAGGAGGCTACCCTAGCTAATTCAGCCCTCTGATTATTACCTGCCACAGGTTGTCCATGCCAACAGTGATGAGGTTGATAAGAAGGGCACCAAGGTAATTAAAAAGGAATTCAAGGTGCTGGGTTGATTGGTTGATGGAACAGGAGTACAGATGGTGTTCTGCTCAGTTCCTTCAGTGGCCGGGATGAATACTGAAAGGAACAGGAGAACCACCATTACAAATAAATGGCTCAATGGCTGGTGCCATCAGAGTAATTTTGGGTTCTTTGATCATGGGAGAACTTTTAGTGCACCTGGCCTGCTAGACCCAGATGGTCTCCATCTATGTGAGTTGGCAGGGCTCATTGAGACGGTTTAAACTGTGTTTGAAGGGAGGAGGGGATGANCAACTCATTCTCAGGAATGAGATTTTGATTTCTTACATTATTACTTAAGAGGCTAAATATGAAGTTTTGCCACCTTAGTTCTCTCTTGTGCTGTTTATCAGAGACTCAGTTAATATCTTCATTTTTCATACTCATTAGGATTCAGGCTATACATTAACTGTTCTCTATTGCAGTGCTGTCTGAAGTTCTAGCTCAGAGTCCTTTGTATTAAAATTTTACTTAGTTTAAGGAGTGCAGCTTTACCATATACTGCAGAATGCTGAATTACTGCAATAAAGATATATTTTATAAAAAAGCACTTAAGGGTTTCCCTTGAATCAACAGTATTATACTAAGCGTTCCAGTGAACTAAGTTCTTTAGGTTATTTAAGGAGTGTGCACTCATTTTGTAGAGCTAGGGTATGTTTTTACGAAGTTTGGGAGTCTGTTGTGTTTGTAAAAGGGAATCAAATTGAAAATTTGCACTAGAGTAATCATATTTGATAAGTAACAACAAATTGATCATCGTGATTGACATAATTTTCAGATTTCTTTTTATATTTGTTCTGAAAAATAACTGGCTTTGTAGTCCTGGTGAAAGAGGTCAGCTGTTGTCAGTGTGTACACATAACAAATGTGGCACAAAATTCCGCAAAGTAATGAAATAACAGCAGTAGAAATAGGAATATTTTCCTTGTTTTTTCTGTGAGCAGAAAGATTTTTCAAGTTTCCACTTGTTTATAAAGTTAGTTCCTAAAAGTTACATTTCCTCGTATTATAAAGAACCCAGGAAAAAATGTTACAGTTTTTATTCTAAAGCTTAAGTTAGTTTATTTTTAAAATAGTGAATTAAAACCAATAAGCTCTTAAAAAAACCCTACTGCTGCTGGTTATCAAAAATCTTCATTAAAAATAAGTAAATAATTACTCATTTATTTTGTACTGCTATGCATACAGTATCTTTAAAATATGAGTCTAGGCAAGAGATCTGTCACCTTCTTCAATACAGGTTTCTGTCTGCAAGGTTTCTGAAAACTTAAAAATAACCAGTAACAAGAAAATTCAAACTGTAGTGTATTAGGCAGAGTTCCATATGATTATAGGCCAATTGTGATTTAAAGCCAATGGTATCTTGGCCTATATTAAGGGTAGTGTAGCCAGCAGGACTAAGGAAATGATCTTCCCCCTGTACTTGGCACTGATGAGGCCACACCTGAAGTACTGTGTTCAGTTTTGGGCCTTTCACCTATCCAGCTGTCACTTCAAAATAAGTAGAAGGCCCTGGATCCAAATTGTCAGACAGATGAGACTGAAGAAAATAATTTGTCTGGAGAGTCTCTCAGTTATACTTCATCTGTCAGACGGATCATAATCTCTGGTATAAAAAAGGAAGGAAGTGTAGTCATAGTAGGTTACTCCCTTCTGAGGGAAACACAGGGTCTTGTATGTTGACCGGATGCATCCCACAGGGAAGTCTGCTGCCTCCCTGGGGCCCAGGTGTGGGACATCACCAGGAGGCTACCCTAGCTAATTCAGCCCTCTGATTATTACCTGCCACAGGTTGTCCATGCCAACAGTGATGAGGTTGATAAGAAGGGCACCAAGGTAATTAAAAAGGAATTCAAGGTGCTGGGTTGATTGGTTGATGGAACAGGAGTACAGATGGTGTTCTGCTCAGTTCCTTCAGTGGCCGGGATGAATACTGAAAGGAACAGGAGAACCACCATTACAAATAAATGGCTCAATGGCTGGTGCCATCAGAGTAATTTTGGGTTCTTTGATCATGGGAGAACTTTTAGTGCACCTGGCCTGCTAGACCCAGATGGTCTCCATCTATGTGAGTTGGCAGGGCTCATTGAGACGGTTTAAACTGTGTTTGAAGGGAGGAGGGGATGAAAACAGGCTCTTCAGAGAGGAGCCTGAGGGTGCTAACCCAGAGTCAGGGGTGAAGTCAGCAGCCCAGCTGAAGTGCATATACACCTATGCATGCAGTATGGGTAACAAACAAGAGGAGCTGGAAGCCTTGATACAGCTGTAAAGCTATCTGTCTCAGATATCTTTGAGGGTGGGAGGGCTGGTGTACTGTTGTGTAGTTGCAACCTTCATCAGGAGCTGTTGACTCGTGTTATGTGGAGCAGTCCATTGTCGTTGTCCATGGTGGTTATCACATACAGTATCAGTGTCTATCAGCAGCCAATATTATAGAATTAAACATTACAGACTATTCTCTGCCGAAAGTCAAGTCCTCTTGAGATACACATTGTGTTTCCCCTTCCCTCTGTAATACCCACCATGTACACCCAGGTCATTGAGTACAAAGGATCCCACAGATGAGTTTGCCTTTACTTGAGACATGGCTTATCAAATCTGTCTTCTCTGACATACTCCTTGTATGGAAAGTCCACATGGACTTTATCCCCTTCTGCAGTATATAGGGGTTTTTGCTGTTCAGGGCCAGCTTGATTGGTAGAGTCTCTAGTGTTAACTATCAAGGTGGCTTCCTCTAAGTGTAGATCCCAATGTTTCAAGGTTTACCCACCCATTGCTTTCAGTGTGGCTTTTAACAGTCCGTTGTTACCATTCAGTTTTC
>VYZS01029866.1:6151-22649 GCA_013400695.1 Neodrepanis coruscans | reverse complement strand
AGAGTTCCATATGATTATAGGCCAATTGTGATTTAAAGCCAATGGTATCTTGGCCTATATTAAGGGTAGTGTAGCCAGCAGGACTAAGGAAATGATCTTCCCCCTGTACTTGGCACTGATGAGGCCACACCTGAAGTACTGTGTTCAGTTTTGGGCCTTTCACCTATCCAGCTGTCACTTCAAAATAAGTAGAAGGCCCTGGATCCAAATTGTCAGACAGATGAGACTGAAGAAAATAATTTGTCTGGAGAGTCTCTCAGTTATACTTCATCTGTCAGACGGATCATAATCTCTGGTATAAAAAAGGAAGGAAGTGTAGTCATAGTAGGTTACTCCCTTCTGAGGGAAACACAGGGTCTTGTATGTTGACCGGATGCATCCCACAGGGAAGTCTGCTGCCTCCCTGGGGCCCAGGTGTGGGACATCACCAGGAGGCTACCCTAGCTAATTCAGCCCTCTGATTATTACCTGCCACAGGTTGTCCATGCCAACAGTGATGAGGTTGATAAGAAGGGCACCAAGGTAATTAAAAAGGAATTCAAGGTGCTGGGTTGATTGGTTGATGGAACAGGAGTACAGATGGTGTTCTGCTCAGTTCCTTCAGTGGCCGGGATGAATACTGAAAGGAACAGGAGAACCACCATTACAAATAAATGGCTCAATGGCTGGTGCCATCAGAGTAATTTTGGGTTCTTTGATCATGGGAGAACTTTTAGTGCACCTGGCCTGCTAGACCCAGATGGTCTCCATCTATGTGAGTTGGCAGGGCTCATTGAGACGGTTTAAACTGTGTTTGAAGGGAGGAGGGGATGAAAACAGGCTCTTCAGAGAGGAGCCTGAGGGTGCTAACCCAGAGTCAGGGGTGAAGTCAGCAGCCCAGCTGAAGTGCATATACACCTATGCATGCAGTATGGGTAACAAACAAGAGGAGCTGGAAGCCTTGATACAGCTGTAAAGCTATCTGTCTCAGATATCTTTGAGGGTGGGAGGGCTGGTGTACTGTTGTGTAGTTGCAACCTTCATCAGGAGCTGTTGACTCGTGTTATGTGGAGCAGTCCATTGTCGTTGTCCATGGTGGTTATCACATACAGTATCAGTGTCTATCAGCAGCCAATATTATAGAATTAAACATTACAGACTATTCTCTGCCGAAAGTCAAGTCCTCTTGAGATACACATTGTGTTTCCCCTTCCCTCTGTAATACCCACCATGTACACCCAGGTCATTGAGTACAAAGGATCCCACAGATGAGTTTGCCTTTACTTGAGACATGGCTTATCAAATCTGTCTTCTCTGACATACTCCTTGTATGGAAAGTCCACATGGACTTTATCCCCTTCTGCAGTATATAGGGGTTTTTGCTGTTCAGGGCCAGCTTGATTGGTAGAGTCTCTAGTGTTAACTATCAAGGTGGCTTCCTCTAAGTGTAGATCCCAATGTTTCAAGGTTTACCCACCCATTGCTTTCAGTGTGGCTTTTAACAGTCCGTTGTTACCATTCAGTTTTCCCCTAGGCTGGTGGATGATAGGGCCTGTGATAACACCTGCTCAATAACAGGCTCCCTGGCCCAGATGTGTTTGAGGCTATTTTTGAAATGAGTCCCATTGTCTGACTCAGTTCTGTCTGGGGTGCCATGTCACCACGGGACTTGGTTTTCAAGGGCCAGGATAGTGTTACAGGCAGTGGCGTGAGGCACAGAGTTTATCCCCAGCCATCCAGTGGTTGTTTTCACCATTGTAAGCACATAATGCTTGCCTTGGTGGGTTTGCGGGACTGAAATGTAATCAATCTGCCAGACCTCCCCATATTTACATTTCAACCATTGTCCACCATACCACAGAGGCTTTACCCATTTGGCTGCCTGCTTGATCGCAGTGCATGTTAAAACAGTTTTGGATAACCTGGCAGGTAATGTCCATGGTTAAGTCCATGCCTTGATCATGAGGCCATTTGTATGTTGCATCTCTTCCCTGATGACCTGAGGCATTCAAGCCAAGGCGACCAAGCCAGAGACAGTTCACCCCTATATTGTAAATCCAGATCCAGCTGAGATACTTTAATCTTGGCAGTTTGTCCCCACTATATGTTGTTGCAATGCTCCCGAGTAGCTTGCTCAGACTCTCGGGTGCATGGGCATCTACATGATATGCTTTTACAGCCAACTGCTCTACCCAGGCAGTAATGAATTGCCACAATTCAGCAGCCAGTACGGTTTACCTCTGTGCTGCCAATTGGTCCTTTTCCATTGGTCTAGCCACTCTCACAGAGCATTTGCCACTATCTCTGACACAGTGAAAAGGTAGAATGTTGCCACTGCTCTCATTCAACAATACCTAAAGCCAGCTGGATGGCTTTCAGCTCTGCGACTGGGTTTTACTTGATCCACCTTGTCCCTCAATGACTTCCGTGATTCACCATGTAATACAGTGTCAGCTTTCCATTTTTGATGTATCTGTACAATACAACAAGAGCTGACAAGAACAACAAGAAAGCTTTTCATTTTCCTGTAGCTGAATATATAGTGAGGCCTTCTCAGCATCTTGAACCTTTTGAAATTTTTGCCTTTGACCCAGTTTGTGATGACTTCAAAAATCTCTGGGTGATTGGGGTTTCCTGTTTGACCTCGCTGTTTGATCAATGTGACCCACTTCCTGTAGCATAAGTAGTATGACTTGTGAAAGGGACTTTATCTTTGACCATCCAGCCCAGAACCGATGTCATACTGGAGGCGCACAGAAGGAGCTGTGCTCCAGTGTTAATCACTTCTGAAGTGGCTCAAGCCCTTCATAAGCTGCTAGGATCTCTTTTTCAGTTGGAGGTAGCGAGTCTTGGATCCTTTGTATCCTCGACTCCAGAAGCCCAGGGATTGACCTCGAGTCTCCCTGGATACTTTTTGCCAGAGACTCCAGAAGGACCATTCTCCTGGCTGCACCATAGAGCATATATTTTTCACAGCTCATCCTTTCCTGACTGACCCAGATGCTACTCTATGAATGATATCCTGTTTAATTTGTTCAAAGCTTTTTTGTTGTTCAAGACCCAACTTACCTGCCCTGTGAACAATGCATGTTATGAACAAAGCTCCTCTGTTCACGAACATATGGTGATTGTGCTAGTAAGCTGTAGAGTAAGGTGGAAGATGGCAACCATGTCTTAGCTTTTTTTTTTCTGTAAATGAGTATGAAATGATTGCCTATCTCGGTGGAGGACTGATAAGCTTCCCAGTCAAGTTTTAGAAACTTTAGAATTTAAGAGTGAAAATCAGGAAGGAAACACCCCCCATGAGCATATTTTACTGGGATTAAAAACAAAAAAAAGTATCTTTTTGTCAAGAAGACAAGTGCATTTTAACACAGCATGTGTTGAACATAGAAGTTGAAAGATTTAGGACCTAGTGATAAACTAATATTTGTGCTATCATTCCTGAAAAAGAGCAGGATGTGTTGGAAAAATGTCAAATGCAGTGTTTACGTGCATTGTTTTAGAAGTTCATTATCAACAATCAAATTGATACAAACATTCATGAAAGATTCACATGAAAGTTTTTGGCCAAAACTCTGAAGCTCATCTCGGTTTCAGCGAGATCAGATGGCCCTGCATGGAGGAGTAAGGATTTTCTGGCAAAACTTGAGTATAAGCAAGGAACATGCAAAAAGTGAAAGCCTGAAAGACAGGTAACCTTGAAGGAAGACAAGAGACACTGTCTAAGCATGCAAGGACACAGTTAGGAAAGTCAAACCTATCTTCACCTCAGTATTTACTGGTAAGAGCAGCCTTCAGGAGTTCCAGGCCCAAGACATGAGGCAGAAAGTTTTGAGTAAGGAATATATTGACTCACTGGAAGACAGTTGGGTTAGAAAATAGTTAAACCAATTATCAAGCCCTGCTGTAACCACAATTGCTGAGGAAGCTGGCTGATGTCACTGATAGGCTACTCCTAAAAGTTTCTGAACGGTCAAGGTGGTTCAAAAAACAGGGCCTGAAGACTGCAGGAGAGCAAATGTCACTCTTGTGCTCAGAAAAGGCAGGAAGTAGTACCAGGAAGGAGGCCATGCAGATCTCAGCTTGATCCCTGGGACGATGATGGAACCATTTCAATTCATGAATACAACAAAAAGATGCCCAGAAGCAGTCATCATGATTTCACCAAAAAGAGCAACAGGTATTTTTTCCACCATGAAACGACAGGCTTGGTAGATGAGTGGAAACCAATGAATATTGTCTACCTTGACAGTAGGAAGGCTATTTATGCTATTTCCTGAAAGATCCCCACAGAGAAGATTAAAAATTGTGGGCTGGGTGAGCAGACGGTGAGGGGGATTGTGAATTGGCTAAATGAGTGAGACCAGAGCGTAATAAGTAGTAGCATAAAGTCTATCTGGAGGTCAGTGATTAATGGTGTACCCCACCCAGGGTCAATACAAGGTCCAGTCCCATTTAACATCTTCAGTAATGATTAGAATGTTGGGGCACAGTGTTCCCTCAGAAAGTTTGCTGATAGTAAAAAAAACTGTGAGGAGTGGCTCATAGGCCAGAGGGCTGACCTGCCATTCAGAGAGAATTCTGCAGGTGGCAGAAAAGGGTGAACAAGGCCTTCATGTAATTCAAAAAATGGAACTCCAGAGCCTGGTACTTGGGGAAGAGTAACCCCATGTAGCAGAACATGTTGGATGGAGGTTGACTGGCTGGAAAACAGTCTTGCTGAGACCCTAGCTGAAGGGACTCCAGGTTGAACAGAAGCCAACAGTTTGCCCTTTGCTGCGAAGGTGGCCAGTAGTATTCTGAGCTTCACTGTGAGGAATGCTGTTGGCATGTCAACAGAGATGATCATTGCCACCTATCCAACACAGTAGTATTCTATCCAGTTCTGGGCTCACCAGTGTAAGAAAGACATGGACATGACAGAATCCAACAAAGGGCCACTAGAATAGTGAGAGGGGCTTGAGAACCTCTCATATGAGGAAAGGTTGAGAGAACTGGGACTATTTAGCCCAGAGAAGAGAAGGCCCAGGGAGATCATGCAAGATATCACACCTGCAAGAAGTGTGTAATAAAACCAAAAACCAAAACCAGACTGCCTTCAGTGCTGCCCAGTGACAGAACCACCTGAAACACATTTGTTAGCCGTTAGTTGGTGAGAGATTTCTTTCCATATTTGGAATCAAAATGATGAGTAAGGAAGCAATTTTTTAATTTTAAATAATGAAATAATATATCTCATAGTTTCTTTTGCGATGTGATTGCATTTGGTTGCATTAATTCTGGAGGACTAGCTTTACACTGCGTTCTTTTTCATTAAAAAAGTAGCTGTTCTATCTCTATCAGCTGTTTAAAGACATTTTACAGGGAGCTTTAGAAATCATATTGAAGTATTTTATCATTTTATAGTAATTTGATTAATGCCATGTTCTTTTTCAGTGCTACTTATTGAATATTTTCTAGTGATTCATTAAAATATTCACACTTCTACACAGTTCATGACAAGCATGTATTTGGCATTTTCCATCAGCTCTTCACAATCAGCCTAAATTGTTTAAGTATTTTTCAGAATATTTGAAATACATTTCCCTGTTTTGTGTTTTTTAGCCAAAAATCTTAAGAAATTTGATGAGATTCCTGCTGACGCGTATTTATTTTCTTTTTCAAATACTTACGGTCTTCTCTCAAATTTTTTGGTTACCTAGACGCCTGATTTCCAGTTTGAAACCAAACGCTTGTTTGGTTTTGGATTGAGAACCAAAATATTTGTCATCTAGCTGGAGTTTGAAAGTGCCTCTTCATCTTGTCGTACATGCCATTCTGAAGTAGATGTATCATTGTTTTCAAGCACGTTGGTTGATGAAATGTCTTGGATCATGGGTACATTCAAGTGAAGCATTATATACTCAAATGCAGTAGCTTGAGTATAGAACTTAAACTGAACAAAGAGTTTTCAGAAATGAGGTTACATTTATTATTTGGTTTGAAAAAGAGTACAACCGTTCCCAGGAGCTGATTTGTGATGTTAACAAATGATAATAACTTTTCCAATAGGAGTAATACGTATTATAATCAAGATAGTTTCTTTATTTCTTCAGCTCCTTTTTTTCCAGTGGAGAACTCACAGAAGATGTTTAATGGTTCCACATCACATATAATACCACTTGCAATTTTGAGGAAATCTTTGCTTTCATTTGCTTTTTGTAGACACACTTTATATATACAAAGACCTTATATACAGAGTTTTTCTTTTTGTTCCTTCGAAACAGCAGTGCTTTCACTGTAGTGTCCATCCTCACAATTTACCCACACAGTCCGATGGTCAGTAACAAAGTCCTATTGTGTTCATGAAATATATCATTATAGATAATTTAGTCTCAGGTTTTTTATTTTCTCTCATTGAAGAAAGGAGAAAATAAAAGCAGTATTTGCAGTATGATGCAGTTGTATACTTTTGATGTGATTTTGTGAGATAGAAGAAAACATTGAATAAGAGTTTTCATTTCTAGCAAGGTTAACTTGCTGCAACACTGATCACTCAGGTTCTGGTATCTGCCTTGTCAAACTCGAGCAGATTGCATCTAGAGCCTGTCATGTCCAAAATGTTAAATTTATATATATATATATGTATGTACAAAAGTTTCTTCCTTTAGCTCTTTTTTTTTTGAGCTTTCGTAGAAAAACTCTTGTCTTCAATAAACAATGATACAAAAATTGAACTTAAAGGTGGTAGCTTTTTTGATTTCTGAAGAATGCATTTTGTTGGGGTGTGACTTCTGTCCCACCCTACCTGCCCCATAAAGTTTTATTGGACTTTTTAATGGAAATGGAATGATGGTTAACCCTGGCTGCTCCTTCAATTCTTCTACCTCACCAGTGATCTGGGGGAAAGAATAGTGAGAGGAGAAATGAGAAAACTTGTCTGTTGAGATGAAGAGAATTTAAAAAATTAAGGCAATAGGAAGAAGTGATGGAAAGGTTATCATTCACCATCTTCCACGATTAGTATGCTGATACCCACCCAGTCTTTCAGTAATGGCTACACTCTAAAAACCCTTCCCTCAATTTTTCTTACTAAGCATGATGCTAGAGGGCATGGATTATCCCTTTAGTCATTTGTGGTCAGCTGTCCTTGCTGTGTTTCCTCCCAGCTTCTAGGTTATCCTGACCTATTTGCTGCAAGGCAGAATGGAAAAAAGAGAAAGTGCACTTTTTGTCTGTGCAAGTGTGGCTTGGCAACAGCCAAACCACAACGGTGTTATCAACACAATTTTAGTCGCAGTAGGTCCAAATCACAACAATATATTGTCTGATGTGAAGAATGTTAACTCCTTCTTTCCGTCCTGTTTGGACCCAATAAATAGTGAGTGAACCTAACCTTGTAACTCCTTCTTTCCGTCCTGTTTGGACCCAATAAATAGTGAGTGAACCTAACCTTGAACCGAGATGTTATTTTTGTAGAGCTGGAGATTTCATATTTAGAGAAATGATCTAAGAGGAGCTGACAAACATTTTGCTGTGATTCAGCAACATACACTCAATCTAGTAGGACTTCTGTCTTGCCTTGACGTATCTGAGTCGTTTGACTTAAAAGCTGAATTTTCATCTTTCCAGCTGCTTGTCAATATCTTTCACAAACAAAGCAGAATGCTCTCTGAATTATTCTCCAACTGTACAACAGATTCTCACAGATATGTCATTATTCTTATTTGTACCTGCATTCAGCAGGTCAAGGGAATAAAGACATTCTTGGAGAAAGACATACAGAGTGGGCCAACTTGGTCATCCGGGCAACAGCTATTATATCATGGACATATTTATAGATTAGTTTTAACATAATATGATTCTTATACATTATTAATGATTAAAAAAAAGAAAGGCAAAAAAAAAAAAAGAGGAAAGCTTTGTTCCCACCGAAGACAACATAGTTAAATAAAAGAAACATATGTTCTGATACGGCTTAGTAAAAGAAACATTGCATCTGACATTCAGGACCGTCATGAAACGTGGATTAACAGATAACCCTGAGGATACCTAGAAGCAAAGTGTCTGAAAGCAGACATGTGAGAATATTTTATCAATGTATTGTTTTACAAATGTTTTCTTCTGGTTTCTCGTCCATTTAGGCTTGTATGTGTCCTTGTGGAGATGACAGTTTTGAAGTTGAGGAAACTTCTAAGAGGACGGGAATTCATCCCTGCACTTTCTTTTTTCAGCCCAGACTTTATCTGCCAGATAATAGAATTTGAGGATGGCACTTCCAGTTGGATTTTTGCTGTTAAAGGACAAACAAAAAAGAGTGCTGGCAAATGAAGTGAATGAAATTTACTGCTGATACTAACAACAAAGTAATGACTGAGCAAACTTTTAGACATATACTAGTCTACCCATGTAAATATCAAATGTAGTTAGATAAATTAGAAGTGATTATGAGTGCCTAGGCTAAACAGGTGTCTGAAATCATAGCTACTATATTCAGGCCTGTTGCAGAAGTCTTTATTTTAACAGAAGACTTGAGGTTTTGGAAAAATACTGCCCTCAGAAGATACAGGCAGTCAGCTAGCAGGTTTTGTCTTTTCTAACAGAAACTATCCAATTCATAAAGAGGAAGGCCACAAAAGAAAAGCTTCTCTGACTTTGTGTTGGAAGATATAAAAACTCTGTACAAGTTTCACTGACAGTGTTTGACAGCATCTTTTATTTCAGTACTGTAAATAGTAAAATACTCTGTTTTATAGAGGCTTTCAGAAAAATTATTCCAGGGTTGTTGCTTTTTTGCATCATGATTAAGGATAACTTTTGCAAAAATATAATAGGACTTAGTTTAGATGTTAGACATTATCATCTAAAAAAGGGGAAATAGAACTTATTAGTGAAATACTTCTGCTATATCAAAATAAATTTTGCTTATATGTTACAGGTATGACTTGGACAAACGTACTTCCAAATCATAAAATTTTTAAAAGGAAAAAAATGAAACCTAGATTAGGGAAATAACATTCCGTCTGTTTTTGTTGTGCACAAAAAAACCCAGGTGAAGTGATTGATTCCAGTTCTGTGAGTCATAAAAGGACTGGGCCTAGTCCTCAGATTTTCCGGACCATTTTGCTACAGTAGGTTAAGGAACATAGAACAAAACATCTAGACAGAGCATAGTCCTTAGAGGTTTTCGATTAATTAAGCTCATTAAAACAGTTTGGATGGTGTTTTTCAATAAAGTGTAGCTGCTTGCCTAGCTGCTGAAGCAGATGACCGTTAAGGCAATTTAAATGGCTGTTTTGCTGACAAATCAAATCCTGTGCACTCTAAAAAGAATTAAAGTTCCAAACCATAAATAATTGCTCGCTATACAGACTTGAAAGCAAAAAAGAGCTGGTTGCTCTTGCTGCCTGCCGCTCATGTATACAAAGTCACCGGATGAGATTTGAGTTTGTGGTGGTTTTACCACAAATTCAGTGATTTTGGAGCAGAGACTCTGAGAGAAGTCACAAACACACCCCAAAAATGAAGAAAACAGAGAAATNTTACTGGTGTTCTAGGTGATAGATTTTTAACTGAAGTGTGACCATATATGAACATATAACATTTTCCTGATGGTAATTTTATGCCTCATTTGGTTTATTGTGTATTATTTATACTTGTTTCAACTGCACAGTTTTTCATAGTGGTAACTTATAACAATGAGAATCAAGGAATAGTCAGGAAGAATGGGAACATGGCTTGAAGCTGTGGGAAGAACAGGATGTCACAGAATCATAGAGGTTGGAAGGGGCCTCTTGAGAACACATAATCCAACCTCCCTGCTCAAGCTGACTCTGCTTGAGCAGGTTGCCCGGAACCAAGTCCAGTTGGGTTTTGAATATCTTAACAGGCTTAAGCTCTGCAACAGTCTCAGGGCAACTCGTTCCACTGTTTAAACACTGATGCAATCTCAGGTGATTAGCAATACAACAGTTAATGTTGAAATAGCCTGGTTGTTTTCATAGGTTTTGAGTTTAATTCATTGGTGTTGAAGGAAACCATTCACATCTTTCAGAGCTATTGCTTTGCCTTCTTGGTAGATAGAGGAATTCAGGCGACTGTTTTATATCAGTTAAATATTAACCTGGGAACTATGGATTTGGGACTTCAGTGTGTAGGCATCATATCTTCACATTAAAAGTAGTACTGCAAATACTCATTTTCAGGATCATAATTATGGAGCCCCTCCTCCTCCAACGCCGCCAGCCTCTCCCAGCGCCGCCGCCGCCAGCTCGCCCGCTGCCGCTGGCCATCATGGCACCAACACCCGCAGCCCCCGGTGGCTCTCGGCGCGCGCGGCGGCTCCGTTCCCGACGCGGTCTCCACGGGCGCGACAGCGCGGGACCGCGGACAGTCCCGTCAGGGATTAGCGGGGAGGAACGGTTTTATCCTTTCCAACCTACAACAGAGTTTCATGAGAGAGTTCCTTGTGCTAAAAGATCTTTCCTTTTGCATACTTACGCTTATTTGAAATAGTTAAATATAATAAATTTTGAAAGTTATTCTCAGTGTTTTTTAAATTATTGATGACATTTACAAATACTGTGTGATAATCTATAGAACACTCTTACTCTTCTGGCCTAAACAAGAACCAAAGTTTTCCTGCATCTGAGAGACCATTAGATATTCTTGTATTTTATTCAGAAATGATGATCTCTGTGTGTGTCTTTCATGTGGTCTTCATAGTAGTTTTTATATATGTCTTTGATTCTGTGTGATTCTTAAATCCCTCTTCTGAAAATCAAATATGAACAGTTTCCAATGTCTTCAAGGTATTTATTTATAAATTTTAATGGCAAACTATTCTTACGAAGCAGTATATAGGTTTAGTTGGGAAAAGCTTTTCTCCACTTTCTTCTATTTGTGTCAGGGGTAGAAAATTGGTAGAAAGGTGTGAAGTAAAAGCCAGGTATTTTTTAGTATCACTGAGTGCAGTCCAGAACTAGGTGAAATATTTTAATTAATTTTAATAAATTCTGTCTCATCTAAAGCTGAAACTTCATCAATATCAGCACATATTTTTGCCTACTTCTTTCCAACAGATTGCGTGACCAAATTTCAAACAGCAAAGGAAAAACGTCCGTGTCCTGTCCAGTTTTTACAGTTTGAAAGTTGTTGGTAGGTCTCAGACCACTGTAAAGCAAGGAAAATTACAGTGGGAAAGGGAATAATTACAAGAAACCCCTTTTTTTATGTAAAGGCACACAATGTGATTCTTGGGGCTGTCCTGTGCAGGGCCAGGAGTTGGGGGTTCCTCCAACTCAGGAGGAAAAGAGGCCTGCTTGTTTTCCAGAAGAAACCTAGTCCCGGTAGTCGGAGGTACAGAACAAAAGTTGTGCAGACTTTGACTAGGGGATTGAGGAGTGCAGTAAGTAATTTAACTATGGGTAGACTTTACTTGGGGATTAGAGTTTGGATAATGTTTCTTTCTCTAAAGTAATAAAGGATATAATAGCATGCTCTAATTTATCCAGTTTTGTAAACTTTGACAGGAGATTCTACCTCTATTCATTTTACACCATTTGTAAAGTTACATGTTACTAGGTTATTTATAACACCATACAGATATATTTGAAATTGTAAAAAACTAGTTGAATTCAAAGGCTCATCTTTTTTACTTCTTTACTTTTTTGCTTCTAATCTGTCCTGGCATAGGTAAGCAAACTGTGGGGGTCACTGAGACTCAAGCTGTCAGTTTCTGATGAGACCTGAGGCTTTAGTATGAACTGCAAAATCTGAGCTCTGTTCTGCCAAAAGAAAAAGAGACATGACCCTACAGTTAATTTGTTTGGGTCTGAGGACTTGAGTCTTGGGACTTGAGGACAATAGCATAAAACATGTTTGGAATTTCAGATGTTCTTCACAGCACCCTTAGCAGTAGATTTTAATAGCTTCATCCTCTTTACATTTTAAACAGCATATTTGATCACCTGCTTCAAAGTCAGAAACTTAAAACTATAATTTATAGATTTCATGTGTAAAGATGGAAATCCTTGCAAACTAGCTACAGATTGCAAACTGGTAAATTTTGCTTGAATTGGCTCTGTGGTGAAGAACAACAGATTGTCAAACCTACTGAAAAGAAAAATACTAATAAAAATGAAAAAAAAAGTTTTGAATCAAAGTAATCCAAAGAGTTATATAAAATTTAAATATCAAGGACATTCCTTATGCTTATAAATACAGGAATGAAATAAAAAGAATAAATCAGTAACTTTGGAAGCATTTCAGAAAACATCCCAGTGTGAAAATTCTTAACCTGCTGAGACCAGGGTATACAGCTGAATCCACTTTAGGTTCGTGCTTCATTTGAATCAGACCTGAAGCATTATATCTCAAAAGAAATGAAATTAAGTTAATTTCCAAAACTCAATTAAATATTTTGTTGTTAAAAACAACAAAGAATTGAGGATAGGCCTAAAATACGGTTTGGGTATGCCGCTTACAGTGATAACTGCTAAACACTTTTGATTAGCTGAAGGGAATGGAAAGGGAAATCCTACAATATATTTGTGTAGTGGAAAAACTCTTAATTCTCTAAGAGATCTGAACTGCAATGGGTCTGTAGTATGTTTTGAATTAACCTAGGACTGGACCAATTATTAAAGGAGACAGAGATTCTTGTCCGTCTTTAACAAACTCTCTCCTTTAATGTACATTAGTCTATATAGCAACATAAAATCTTCAATTTAGTGTTATTCCTTCATGAGTTTTACTGATAATCCAAGAATGCCACAGACACAAAACTCATCCCTCATGTTAGATAGCAGGATCCAGATTCTGCTTGCTGTACTATGTTGTTTACACTACATGGAGTAGTGTTTTAGTGTTATAGTAGTTATAGGAAATTTGCTGTATTTTAGTTTGGAAATCCATTTTCATTAAGGACTCTTTTACTGTATGTAACAGTAGTATTTGCTGTGAGCTTTATGCAGAATCAATTCTTTAATCGTATCACAGGTTAGAAGTAAACTACCTCAGTAAATTTACTCTTTTAGCTGAAGAATTTTTATGAAGTATGTATTCTGAAGAAATGAGGTTTTCAAAGATGATGGGATATGATACAACTTTTTGCTTTAATGGTTAGGAGGAGGAAAAATGAGAAAAAGTGTATAGCTTGTGACCCAGTGAATTTGAAGACATTCTATATAAATTACGCCCTCTTAAGTTGTGTGGAAATATAAGATAGAGAACTATAACAGTGTGCAGTAAACCCTTGGAATTAGCTGATTTACACCTTAAAAGCTGTGTATGAAAGGGGCACAATGGGATACATTTCTTTGTAAATGATTTCCTACTTTTAGCTATCTTAATAGCTTAATGACTGTCTTTTTAATTTAGTTTAAGTTACACTTTTTGTGAGTTTTCTAACAGAAGTAGACATGAAAGCCTTTGGAACAGGCTTGATTGGTTCTGTTTCTATAGTAACATGGGTGAATAGAAGAACGATTTCCTTCAGGAACCTTTCCTAAAAGCTGTTTTGTACCTTATAACGATATCTCTAGATTGCTATCCCTTGTCAGAGGTGAACGGAGATCACATCAAGGGTCAGCTTTGTTCCTTGTGTTTATAGATTATCCTCTGCAATCAAAAGACTGCATTGATCTTCTTTTTCTTAGCGATGCTGAATCAATTCCATTTTCCACTATACATTGATGATAGGAAACTCAGCAAGATATTTATTTTTTGAAACATAACAAGTAAACCAGGAATAGACCAACTATTATACTGCATTAAAAGTGTCTCTGGTAGCTACTTTGAGTTCCTGATTTTACTCTTCAATAATATATCCATTTGTAAATAACTTCATGCATCTTACTGTCTGGCAAAGGCTGAAATACCGAATAGCAAGATGAACTGTTCAGTTCAGTGCTCTGGTGAAGAGAGAAATAGATCTAGTTCAGTGTTCTTGTTCTTGGTAAATCCTGAAGCTTAGTATACAAATGTATTTTGGTAAAATGTATGTCAGCTACATTAGTAGTGCAGTTTTGGACAGAAGAGATACATCAAGTTGGGGAAATTTCTAGTCAAAGACAGTCAAACTGTTCTTGACATTGTGTTACATAAAACCTCGGTAGTAAAACTTGCTAATCACAGTTAATAATGATGAATATGTACATAATTTTTTTCTTTTCCTGTCCATAAAGATAATGAAAGACAGGCATTTTTACTCTGACCTACATGAAGGATGCCTCTTAATAAATAGTATGTGTTTGTGAATCAAAATACCTTTCTATCTGTTTCAAACCCTATTTTTAATAAATATTTTCAGAGAGAGACATATATTCTGAAAAATAAAAGTTGTTTGAAAATTTCCTTCCTCTGTATAATGATAGGAATGTCTTTGCCAGTTTTGGTCAGGTTTCTTAAATGGAGGTAGCAAAATTGCTCTTTATATCTGTGTCCTCTTCTACTCCAGCTTGGTAAATTTTAATTTTGTTAGCTATTTTTATTCATAGGGGTTCAAGTCTTAAAGATACTTAGATTCCATGTAAGCAGAGGAGAGAGAGAGAGACCAGTGTTCGTGCCCTGAAGAGGAAAGGCAGGGTGCTGTTACACATCAGACAATCACCGAGGAAGACAACTTTTCACTAATGAAAGGTGTAGGAATTTTGGCTTTAAAATATCTCTTCTTTTCAGAACTACTGACTTGCAGAGAATATATAACTGCTTATTTTTATTGTGTCTGTTTTTATTGTGGAAGGAACATTGATTTGAAAACCGATAGCTAAGAGATTTTTAATTGTTTAATTGAGAAGATTAATTGAGAAATTAACACTTTCTTAAGAGGTTAAGACATCATTTTTTTGGAATACCTTTTAAGCATATTGTCTAAAAATCATAATGGTAAACAGTGAGAAGTCTTTGTAGTTCATAGAACAGAAAACCTAAATGATATTTTATGCTAGCTGTACTTTGGGGATTTCATGGGGAAATTAATTTGTTCCAAAATAGCACTCAGCCAAGTTATGAAGTGTATTAAAAAGACTGGTAAATGGTGACTGGAGTCCTTGTGGTGGTATCACAGTCTCCACACACATTATTGGAAGAAAATCTAGAAGCACAAAATAATAATTTTAATGGAATTAATTGTTAATAAAATATTCAAGGAGATCCAGAACCTCTCAAAAAAGAAGTACAGGTAGTGGTCAACACATATGAAAGAAAGATCTGATTAAACAGGAGTCAGAACAAACTAAATGTTTCTGTGTGATCTTAAATATATAAGTAGTACGTCCTCTCTGCTTTGTTCTATTCCTCTCTCTTGACTTCACAGGACCTTCTAAATTTGGTTCAAAGGCATTTCAGGCTTTTGTCTACCTGCGCCTAGGTTTTTTTTTTTTTTTTTGTTGTTTTTTTTTTTTTCCCCTTTGAATTTTGTCAGGGTTTGGTTTCTTTGGGGTGGTGTTTTGTTTTTTTTTTTTTAATTTTGCGTTTGTTTGTTTGTTTGTTTTCATGTTATTCATATACCTGTTATCTAAGGGAGCATGAACGTATTTTACTATAGTGAGAAATAATGTGGTTTTTAATAGTGTGACACCCTATCAGACAGAGGAAAGATCTGAATAGGTGATCTTCGCAATGCCGGTTGAATTAAAAAAACAACAAACAGCTGTCATAAAGACAAACGTTTGTTGTAGACTTCCTGAAACCATGAAAATTATGTGTTACTAGATATCTCCATTATACCTTAGGGCAGGTGAATATTTTTTCATTGCAGTAAATTACCATCTTTTTTTTTTCTCCCAGAACATCAGTAGTATCACTTAAACATACATATTTTCAGGGAAAAATTTTATGTTGCTGTGCTTGAGTGGAATATGGATATACCTTTGCAGAAAGAAAAAATTCTTCAAACTTGTTGTACAAATAACATTACAGCAGTAAAAACCTACTGTTTGGCAGGAAGACATATGTTTATCATTTTCAGTTAAGCAATATTTGGAATGCAGAGCATGATAAAATTCATTGACATTCTCACATAAAGCTGTCATTGCAGCACTAATAGCAGGTGATAGTTCTACCAGCGCATGTCAAATCTGTGCTTATCTGTTTTGACATCTCTTGATGGAAGCTCTCTTTTTCTATTTGAGCTGGACAATAACCTTGATATTCCTTGTGAACAGTAAAGGCCCACAGCTGTTGTTTTTAGAAGGATTTCTTAGCTTGTGATTTATATCTGTCGAAACAAATTAGCAGATTACAACTGATAATAAAATAAACATTGACAGATTGGAATTGGATCCTCTTACGACATTAATTCTTCAGTTTTTCTGCTCACAGACTATAACTATCAGATTGAATTTCATTAATTCAAAAGGAATTTATTAGAATTTATTTGGTGATAATTATGTTGTTCCCTTCCCCGACCTTTGTTCCTATTTCTTTCTTCTTCCCCTCAGTAACAATGCTTCAGTAACATCATTTTTCCATGAAATAGAAGTGAGCTTATGGAATACTTATGGGAGAAGAGTGTTTAGAAACATAATAAGCTTTC
>VYZS01029865.1:11486-27264 GCA_013400695.1 Neodrepanis coruscans | reverse complement strand
CTGGAGAGGGACTTTTTACAAGGTCATGTAGTGATAAGGCAAAGGGTAATTGCTTTAACCTGAAAGAGGGCAGGTTTATATAAGATATCAGAAAGAATTCTTTTACTGTGAGAGTAGTGAGGCATTGGAACACATTACCCACAGAAGCTGTGTACCTCATCCCTGGAAGTGTCCAAGGCTGAGTTGGACCGAGCTTTGAGCAACCTGGTCTACCGGAAAGTGTCCCTGCCCCTGGCACAAGGGTTGGAACTTGAATGATCTTTAATGCCCCTTCCATCCAAGCTATTCAATGATATACTATTACAAAGCATGAAAATTCACTATATAACAGACTTCGTATTTAAGCCTATTTTTTCATATAACTATTAAAATATACAAGATTTCTTTTACAAGGAATAAAGGCAAACAATGAACTGGATGTTTAAATGAATTTCTTAATGACTAATTTTTAATTTCTTATTTATGATGTCCAAATCAGTTAGTGGTAGCACAATGTTCAGGCTCCTTACCTGAAATCTGAGTACATACTTTTACTCTTTACTCTTTAACTTATTGTGTCTTGCCATATCTTTCATCTGGATTTTTCATTATCATGCTATTCTCAGTAGCAAAATCAAAACAGGATTCCCAGTTTTTATTCCTGAAAAGAGAAACATCAACAAACTATTTGATTTCAAATAAAATGGGTCTTATAACAAATATTGTCCTTCCGAAGGATTTGAAGGTCCACCTATTAGGAGTGACAATGGGTAAGAAGATTAGTAAAATTAGTGTGAAATACACCATGTATCTATTAGTCGTGGAGAAAAATGATTTTTAAAATACTTGATTTCAGAATTTAAGTATGTATACTTTGTGTAGCCCACGACTATAAAGTATCTTCTATATATACACACAGAATTAACGCACANTTTTTTTTTTTTCTTTTTTTCCAGTGGTCCCTTTTCCAGCTGGGTAATTCATCATAACTCAATTGCAATATTATAATATTTTTGTACAACATTTATGCTGACTGAGATGGTCTAGCTCAGGCTTGCCCATCTGGTGGGAAAAATTATGTTTTCTTCTATATGAAACTTGTTCCATGTAATTTTTCCCAGTTACATGGAGTTCAGCATGAATCATGGCCCAATAAAGATGCAGACCCTGTCAGATGTTAAGCACTTTGTGAACTGGACTTAGGATCACATCTATGAAAAAGGAGTATCAAGATCCCTTTAAGGTGTCCCAATAAATCTATTATTATTTAAGCATGTATTTCTACCAATACACAACTGACTGTTTACAGGTTTACAGTTGGTAATCAGGCAAAACTAATTTTGATTGTTTTGGTTGCTAGAATAAATCTATATGTTTGTATGCAAGACCTTTTTCAGTAGGTTATAAAACTCCAAAGGAATTCAGGCAGTAGTTGGTAGAAATTAAATTCCTCTCATTCATCACTGAAAGACTGTTTATCAAGATGCTGCAGAAGAATTAGTGTAATCCTTATCACTTAATATAGCCTGGCTTGATACCTTTACTGGAATTGGTTCTCAGAATTAATCAGCTTACGAAACGTTAAGAAAGAGTAATGTCAGCTATTAATTTGCAACTTTAAAAAACAAAACAAAACAAAACAAATAAAAAAAACCAAACAACCAAACGTGACCATATGATACAAGAAGGAGAGCAGCTCTCTACGAGTACAGTCTCATGATTTTTATCTGTACTGCAAACATCAAATGTCATCTATTTAAATACTATACAAAGATATAGGAACTCTGACTGTTAGAATGCTTTTATTTTGGTGTAGGTATCATCCTTCTTAAATGAGGGTAAATGTGTACAGGATTTGGCCTATACTGTGTCACAGCTTCTTTTGAAACACTGATATTCTTTTTTTGTAGAAAAGCAGTCTATCCAAAAACGTATTAGCTTCAAATATTAGGCTTTTGTTAAAAGTTAAGATAAACTACAAAGCAGCAGCATCTGGTTTCCAGTCAGGTTTTAAACTATGCCTTGTATCATCTGTCAGAGATACAGGTTTGTGTGTCATACTGCTTATGTACCTTCAAAAGATTTTGCTAATGTCCTTTGGCAAAGATTACTTCCCCAGTCAGCAGTGTGCTAGAATGTTAGGAACAGCCATGTCAAACTCTTCACTGGGGTAAGGAAAAATCTCGTGAATGGGTGCTTATAAAACTTTCCTTTTTTGCTCACAGCTAGAGCTGGAAAGCCAGTTTGCATCCTTACTGCTGGAATGAAATAACAGGAAATGTACTAGTATTTTACATTAGTTTGCTACTCATAATTTTCAGAAGAGTTCATGTGTGTCATATCTTTGGTGCTCCTATTTTATGCCAGGTGAAACAGTTCCTTGTGCAAATACCTCTCTATTAGGATAAAGTGAGATTCTAAAGTATTGCTTACATCAATTATGAGATCTTGAAAAACCTTGAGCATGGCTTAGTTTTTCCAATGAGTGTGAGGACTAGGATTTCATTAAAATAATCTCTAAGTAATGGTAACCAAAATCTGATCAGACATATTTTGAAGGAAAATACAGGTGGAGGGATAAACACCTCAGACAACCCCGAAAAGAGCCAAATTAAATTGTCACATTTTCTCCTGGACACTGCCAGGTGGGCAACTGAAGCTCCTCTAGCTCTGCTACCTGTGACATATGTCACATCCTGGCTATTGGAATACTATTTGGAATTCAGGTGGAGAATGTTAATGTTATTTTGCAGTTACACTTGGCATTGCAGTATTTATGTGACTGTAAGCTTAGGGTTTCCTACTTTTTCTCACCGTGGCTTAAAATGAACTGTGGCAAACCTGTTGTTACCCTCCTGAAGGAAAAACAGATTATTACCTCTCCCTAGTTAATGCTTTTCTGGACATACTGTACTTCCATTTTTTGACCAAATGTCATGTTTGTGTCACCAGCCCTGCAAAAAGGGGCCATATGCAGCTGCAGTGTTTATATCACACAGAGCCTTACACAGGGAAACAAACAAACTCTCTGAGTCTGCAATTAGGACAAGAGATGTGGGAATTGATAATTAAGTGAAACAGCAGAAAGGAGGGATTGATTCAGGATATTGCAAAAAACAGCAATGTATAAAGGATGTTCAAAGGAGTTATTTGTTAAAGTGCATGTGAACTCAACCTTTAGGAAAGCTTTCCAAACTATTTTTTCTTCTTGGGATATGCAGGTATATAGTCATCCAGGTGTCCTGACTTTCTCAGCACAGTCCTGTTAGAACAATTTCATGGTGACATCCGAAAAGACTCCTGTTAGAAAAGTTTTATGGTGGCATCAAAGAAGTTATGAAGCACAGAGGAGGTTATAATAATTAAAGGAAATTTAAGGCGATGAATCTTAGGAAATTATATAAAATCTTCCATTTGTAGTTAATTATCTCAATGCAGGCTCCACAGCTGCCTTGCAGGAAATCAGTGCTTGCTTGAAGAGCTTTAGCCAGTTTTGTCCAAGAGAATGAACAAGAGTAGCAAAGAGTTGGGAGCAATGCCCATTACATAAGATTTTATCTTTTACTGCCAAGGCTTTTGTCCTATCTGAGACTGAAAAGCTTAAAAAAAAATTAATTACTGTTTTCTTGAAAACACAAGAACTTAAATAAATCCAGTGTAACCTGTGTATTCACCATACATATGAATGTTCACAGGCTTTTGATACAAGGAAACGATTTTCTTTTCTGTTTGCAGTTATTGTTCTTGTGAGTGGGCAGCAGACTAAATATGTGAACTCATGTTTTGAAGGCACATTAACGCATGTTTCACAATAACTTTCATGATTGCCATGGTAGTATAGAGGAAGCATCTCTCAAGGCTTCACAATTCTATTACAATAGCCCTAATGATTAATTTTGCTGTGTTATTATGATTGTTCACTTACAAATAGCTACCGTCCCGAAGCTGATAAATTCTTTGGCATTGGACAATGGTCTTCAAGGTTATATGTGGGCTATTGGAGCATACATCAAGACAAAGTACCAGAGAGAAGTCATTTTCATACAAACATTCCAAACAAACTGAGTGGACAAACTGCAGCTGTAGGTGCCTGCTGAGACATTGGCAGTTACTCAAGAGCCTTTACCTTCTCCTTTACCTGTTCTCTCCAAAAAGCAAAGCATGGAACAAAGCCTTTGTCCCTCACTAGGTGGGGGAGCACCACATCTGCATCAGTATAAGCTATACTAGCAGATTCTGGGTTGTGCTCACTGCAGAACAGCAGGTTTCAGAGAAGCCCATAAGTCACCAAAGACACCAATGTGGGGTAGGTAGACGCCCTGAATTTGGCTCTGATTAATTAAAAAGTCATAAGCAAACTAGGGTGAGCAGAGGACTGAGAACAAGCACAGCTACCAAAGATAGTGCAGCTGGCAACAGCTACAGAAACAGCCCATCTGAAGGACTTGTCAAGATCAGCTCCTCAGAACTCCTACTAATGTCTTAGTGTAATATAACTTTAAGTCAGACCTATTCAGTCTGATTACATTAGTAATCACCAGGCTTTTGCAACTTTACTTATTCTGCAGTACATTTATTCTAAGATACAGAAACAGAAAAGCAGAAAACAAACATTTTCTGAACTCAACTCCCTTCAACTTCCTTCTGTGTTTTTAGCGATGGGTCTGCAAGGAGTTCAGCTAACGGAAACTGGAAGGGAAAGGGGCCCTAATGACAGTAGGACATCTAATTTGTCACTCTTCCTGTACAACCATTTACTGCCACACACTTCGCATTGTTCTGACCAGACCAAGTTATGGTTTTCTAGTATTTCTTATGGGAGATTATTCTACATGTTTGAATAACTGTCATAAGATTTTTAACAAAAACTTTTAACATTGCTCACGGTGTTTTCTTTGTGTATGGTTACAGGTCATTGCTTTCTTCACCATGTTTGCTCTTTTAACTCTTCTTTAACTCCTTTAGTCTGCCCACTTCTATAGAGTAAAATGTATTGAAATTGAATACAGTATTGGAGCTGCAGTAAATATGTTTTACTGTAGACAGAGAACAGCTTCTAACACTGAGATATGGCATTGACCTAGTCAATCTGTTTCCCTCTCTTTCTCTAATTATGCATGTCATGTTTACAGTCCACTGTGAGATACATGTATATTATAAAATTGAGATAATTCTAAAGTAATTTCCCTACGTAATCACAAGTGTGAGATCACATTACTAACAGAAAGGTTTTAATACAGTAATATTTTTTATATTTTTCTTCAAAAATGTTTTGCAATAATCATTTCCCATTCCAAATTATCCTGCTATAAGCACACTTTAATTGACTAGTTAATTTCTTATTTCATGAGAGATTTTAATTTGGTTTAAGGGACTGATTGCTCTGTTTACTGTGAAATCCTTGTGGGAATTTTCTGAATTTCATTTCTAAGATACAAGATTCAGGTGAATAATATGAGTTGATTGTTATGATCAAAAGAAAATGGAAATCACAGAGAGGAGGATATATTTGGTTTACAATGCATCTCTGTTTTAAATTCTCTCTCAAATTAACATCTAGGACTGTTAATTAATTACTTCTGAAACACCTTTAGGATCTATGCAAGCTGCCTGTGGTTGTGAGTAGGAGATTCATACAGCAGAGCAGTGCAAAAGCTTTTCTTATTATGAGTTGCTAGTGTTAGAGGAACAAGAATCTCTGACAGAAAGAAACAGGAATAAACCAGGTTTGTCATTTAGGCTATTATATTGTTGAGAATTTTCTAGGTTACATTAAATATATTCAACTAAAATATTTATTATATGAATTTTTTTTCAGTATGAGGAGTGATATCAAATTAGTAAATGAAAATAAAAGTCAAAATTAATAAATTTTTAAAAAGAAATCAGTAAGTTTTTAAAACACTATGAGTGTGATTCTCAATTGGTACTGAGTTTGGTACCCACTTAAATCCTTTGACTTATGTCTATTAGGGCTATGTCAGTCAGAATTAGGCAGAGTTTTTCTTAGTAGTGGAGAAATAATAATGAATGTTTTTAAAACTTATTTTACTGATGTCTAATCTACCTTTACAAGGTGAGAGGGCCCTCTAAAATGACAGAATGTAGCAGAACTATATCAACAAATACTATAATAACACATTCACTTTTCATTAAAGTACTTTTTGTACCTCTTGGATCCTGTTTTAATGTCTCAGCTGAAAACAACATCAGTGTCTGTTGCAGGGTAGGATTTTAATTCAGTGCTCATTCTGAAAGAAGAATGACCCTTATAGTGCTTAATCAACCACAGCATTTCTCAAGAATGACCTGAGGTAGTCTCAGAGATCTCCCGTCCAAGTAGGAGCAATAATTACTGCTCACTGACGAAATTGAATGTACTATTATTATAGAGTGCAGTGGTCCTAGTTGTAATAGGCTAAGTGAAAAAAAGAAGGAGGATTCTTAATTTGAAACTTCATTGCATTTATCAAAATTAAAACAGAACAACTTCAATTGTTCTGATGGTGTTTTCAAGATTAATTTGTATTCTGGAACTCTTTTTGCTCTAGCTGCCTCTTCAGGTTCACAGCTATGCTCTTGTTGCCACGATAACCAAGATTATAGGAATCTACACCATGTAAATGCTAAACTTAACCTCTGTTTATTCCTCTGCCCTTCAAAGACCCCTCTGGCAGTGTATGCTATTCTGAGCCTGCAATCATTGCACCACCCACATCAATTTATTGTATTCACTCCTGTCTGTATGCCGTTAGTCAGTAGATCTGAGTTATGTACAGTGACCTCTACAGAAGAGTCATGCCCCTGATTAACACAATATTCCATTTCTTTTCTGTTCAATTTCTTCTTCTTAATTCCTTGCTAAAGTATATTTGCCTAAATTCAATTGGATGCTCAATCTCTCTGTAGCAGGCTGCCACCAAACAATCAGGGGCTCCACTGCAATTACAAGCAATCCTACAAAGAAATGAATAAAGACTCAATTAAGAAGTATTTTAAATGCAGAGTGCACCATGGCTCTGCTAATATGTCACCCCCTACAAGCACTGTGCAATGAGATTGGAGATCGGGTCTCTAATATGAGTTGGATTTCAACAAGATCACAGGGCTGTTTTTCCCCTTCAAATCAGCTCCTGTGAAAATTATCTGCTCCACTCACCATTCACTCCCACTTAATTTGATTCCTTTTAAATACCTAAGTGTCCTAGATATTTTCTGCAGATTATTCTTTAGCAAACTGAAGCAAAATTTTGGCTTTGTGGCAGACGTATTAGTAGTATGTTATTTTTGGTGAAAATAGGACTCTGCCTATCTGAAAATTATTGTCCAGTAACTTGGATTGTACTAACAGTAGCACACACAGTGAGTTTGTCTTGGAGTAGCTTGTAATTGCCTTTATGAAATAAATAGAAAAGGGGATTCAAATGACATTTTTGTTTCCTTTCCCAAGTTCTTTCTCTGCTTAGGAACATCACACCCTTCCCAGCTAAGATGTGGTATCAGGACTCAAGAGAAATATCTATGGATATATTTTTGTACATGGCTACAGTCTTGGTCATTGATCAAGTGTTTAAGATCATATTTGAAAACTTTTTTACTCTTTCAAATGGACATTTTTGCCTTTACCTGTCATATTTACTTTCTCATGCTACCTATCCATGCTTGGTTTTTTAAGGTAAATACTAACAACTACAAAAATCATTTTACAATAAATTTACTGAAATATTTACCTTATAGCTGTCTGATCCAGAATGCAGTGCTGCTCAGAAATTTGCTCATAAAATATTTGTTTTAAATTAATATAAGCAAAATAAAGATAGACTTATTTAAAATCCTAAACAAAGGCTTTGTGCTTTTGTTGTATGCTTATATGTTTAATTTAATCATATGTATTTTATTGGATTTATGATTTAATTAATTCACATTTGCCAAGAAGGTACAACTTTGAGATAGTGAAAAGAACGAATGCTCCATATATCAGTTGTGGAAATACATAAAATTCTACTTGTGCTATGATCTAAATAACAAATCCACAGTATCTTTTCACTTATTTCTTTTTAGTCATCCTATATTCACTGAAGTTTGAGATCAAGGTTGACTCGAAATTTTAATGTAAAATGGAATTACAGCTCACTTGTTAGTGATATTCTTGATATAAACTCTTTTGATTTCCTTTATTTTTATTTCAAACACTGTTGTTTAATGTATGAAGGATAATTACCATTGTGACAGGGGGGGAATTACCATTTGAAGGGGTGAAAATCATTATTATTGCACCTTATCTTATAATGATGTTGAAACTTAGGATAACTCCATGGCAAGAACTAGTTAATTATTTTTAACTGTGTTCCCCCAAATCTGTTATTGTTTCTTCATTAATGATCTAATCTTTAACTAAGCAAAGAAACAAATACGCTTATTCCTTTAAATAAGTAGATCATCTGCTTCGAAAATATACTATCAGTTTATTGGGACTCAAAAAAGGTGCAAGAGTACTACAATATTTCTCAGGTTGACTATAAATGTCTATTTGATGATCTGTGCCAGTCTCCAAACATTGTGTGATCCAAGTGCTTCCCCAAATTTATGTTTAGTCAGCAGATTTTTCTTGCTTGTTTTAGTGCTATTCTCTTGTGTTGAGTCAATTAAGGGAATCTCTTCCTCTACATTTTTAAAACAGGATGTTCTGGTGTCATTGTCAACATTTTGATTTCTTTTTTTACCTTTGTACTTTTTACCTTGCATATTTCCCACATAACTCTCACTTCTTGTTTTATATAAGTAAATTAGAAATAAATACTGAGGCTGCTGTGATGTCATTATCATGATAATCAGTACATCCTAGCCTACAGTTCAGATCATGTTCTTATCTCATTCCGAAGAGACATAGCTGCTCTTGGAGGAGATAGTCAGAGTTTATACAGACAGGGACAAAATATATACAAGGCAAACATAAAAATGTATGAGCTTGTATTGTGTTTTTGTGGCCAAGTTATTGTAGCAGGGGGGCTATAAGGGATTTTTCTTCAAGAAGCTGCCAGACTCTTCCCCCATGTCCAGCAGACCTAATGCCAGACAGCTCCAGGCCAGACCTGCTGCTGGCCAAGGGCAGGCCAATCAGGAGTGATAGTAATGCCTCTGTGATAACATATTTAAGAATAGAGGAAGAAAGGGGTGGATGAAGACAGCAGCCGAGAAGAGCAGAGTGAAAACATGTGAACAACAATACAGAAACCAAGGTCAGTGCAGAAGGAAAATGATGAGGTGCCAGAGCTGAGGTTCTCCTGCAGCCTGTGGTGAAGACCATGGTGGAGCAGCTGTGCCCCTGCAGTCGACAGAGGACCACAGGGGTGCAGAGATCCACTGGCAGCCTGTGGAGGAGCCCTGACCGGAGCAGGTGGATGCCCAAAGGAGGCTGTGACCCCATGGGAGGCCCATGTTGGAACAAGGTCTTGGCAAGGACCTGGTAACCCGTGGGGAGAGGAGCTCCCTGGTTCACAGGGTTCCCTGTGGCCTCTGGAGGACCCATACTGGAGCACCCTGTGCCTGAAGAACTGCACTGTGTGGAAAAGTGACCACATGGCAGCAAAATCAGAAGAAATGTTGCCTGTAGGATGGACTCTCACTGGAGCAGTTCATGAAGGACTGTTCTCCCATGGGAGGGACCCCACAGGAGGCAGGGGAAGGACTCCTCTCTCTGAGCAGCAACAGAAAGAACAACTAATCATAACCCCCATTCTTCATCTCCCTACAACACTGTGGAAGAAGAGGTAGAATTTGGAAGGAGGTGGGTGGGGTAAAGGTGTCTTTAAGATTTATTTTATTTCTCATTCTTAAACTCTGATTCTATTAGTTAATTTAGTTGATATTAGTTAATTTATTAAATTTAATTAATATCCCCATTTGGAGTCTGTTTGGCCCATGATGATGATCAGTAAGAGATCTTTCATGGTCCTTAACTCATGAAATCCTTCTTTTTATTTTCTCTCCTATGCCCATTTGCAGAGGGGAGTGAGAGAATGGCTTTGGGTACCTGGTATCCAGCCAAGGTTAAACCATGATAGAGATATCTAGTTTTGTGAGAAAAACAAGCAAAGTAAGATATGGTAGAGACATACTAAATATATGATTCTAGTGGATCCCGTTTGCTCTTCCTGAAAATCTAAAATAAAGTTCCAAAAAAAAAAGTTAGTCTTTGAGAAACTGATCAAAAAAAATTAAACAATGTAAAATTATTGACTCTAATTCACAGGTACATTTGTAAATAAGATTTTAGAAGAAAATTAGAGAAAATTAAGCATTTACATGTTAAGTAAGAACATGTGCAGTTACATTGCAGATGAAGCCTAGGTAACCAGAAAAACCACAAGCTTGACTTATGCCATGAACTAATCTCTAAGTAAAACCAGTTAGAAAAGTTCTACATGGACAATTTATTGCATAATTGTTTAAAAACAATTTGTTGTCATCTTTCCCTGTGTCCTGGATTGGACACTAGGGGCCATTACTAAAAGATGAGAGACATAATAGAGAAGATAACAACACAATAATTTATTGAATAGATGGAATATAAAATGTGTAAACCACTATACCCGTGAACCAGTAACAAAACAATGACCCGACAATAATAATACACAAAAAAGTAATACCTTCACCGTTCTCGGCCAGCTGCTGGGCTGTGGCGGGAGAGGAAAGAGTACTGCCACTAGTAGAGTAGGCAGAGCTGGGAAGGCGATGCAGCAGGATCTCACTCCGGAACTGCTGGAAAAAATCGAGAGAGTAAAAGGAAACCCCAGAGGACCCAAGGGGAAGAGATACAACACTGCTGTCACTGCTGCATGAAGCCGCGTGTTCCTCTGCTGGCACTGCTGCCCATGCCAAGGGAGAGCCAAGAGAGAGAGTTGACATCTGTTGCTGCTCTTTTATAGGGTGTCTGTTCTCGTTTTTTCTCATACTCCATTTCTGGTGCGTGCCTCTTCCCCATTGCTTGGCAGCCTGGTTTGGTGTCACATGGCACTGGATGCCACCCCCTCTCCAAACCTCACAATGAGGCAAACATGGCAGCATTTGTACCAAATCCACTTGAGGCAGTGCCTGCCATAGGAAGGGGCTGCCACCACTGCCTCCCTGCCACCGCTGCAGGGACCTGGGTTCCCAGAGAAGTCAGTGGCACTGCTTGCGGGGCGCTCGCCACCAACCAGGGGAGGAGTCGATACCTGCCCACCTCCCCACCAGTGCCATGGGGAGCTGGGTGTGGGGCTGGCTGGAGCAGCTGCTGCACCCGCCACCACAGGCCGATCCCCTTCCTCATGTGCAGGCCGCCACTGCCACATTCACCACATGGGCGCCACCTGCCCCCACACACCACAGCAGCCAGAGAAGCCCTGTGTGCACTCTGAGGTGTGGCACTCTCAGTGAGGGGGGGCTGCAGCGCACCCGGCAGAGTTGCGGTAGCACAGCGTGGGTTGAGGAAGTCAGCAAGAACCCGCCACACTGTGAAGCACCAGTAAGCTGCAGCCAGGCTCCACCAGCCAGGGTGGAGCTAACCATGCCGCTCTCAGCACCCAGCAGAGCTGTGGGGAAAGCAGGGGGGGAGTGGAGCCATCTCCGCCCTCTGCACTCCTCATGGCTACAAAGAGCACACAGGAGTGGCACCCATGGCAGCTGTGCAGAGCAGGCAGGGAGCTGCTGGAGCAGCACCCCCTCCACCTGCCATGCTCTGTGCCTGGCAGTCACAAGGCACTGGGAACTGGCCCAGGCCCAAGTTGCGGACCAGCACGGCGGCTCCACCACTCCCAGCCCCAGCCCACTTGAGCCAGGCTGGGTCAGGAGCTGCAGGCCAGGCTCCTGTCCCTGCTCCGCCACCTCCCTCACCATGCTGCAAGGTGCCAGGACTCAACTGTTTTGCTTGCTCCCCTCTCTCAAGAAAAGATAAAACAGGTTTTAAAAGACATCCCCTCTCCCTTTCCCCTGTCCAACCCACAACACCCTGAAGCATCTTGTACTAGTCACTGTTAGAAAAGGGATATTAGGGCTGCCAACCTGTTAGTTTAAGTCAGTAGCTAATTGCTATGACAATGCTCTCTTTGAACTGCTAGATAATATGTTTCCTAATCACAATGTGGCTTTCTGTAAAAATGTATATTGTCATGGCAACAGGAGTGGGAGGACCAGATTCTTTTTCAGGATTTTAGCAAGATGCCATATGACAGATTATACTCATTCTTTGGGGTTTTTTCAGGGTAGCCACTACACTTCTTAAAAAGGGATCTTAAGGTCACATATAGCCCTCTGGAGGATGAGAGAAAATGTTCTTTGTAGGAATTGCACAGACAGAGAGAAGATTTTTAGGAAATTACAGTAAGGAAGACTACCAGAAGCGTATCAAGAAAAAGAGGATGTGCAGCTCTAAAATCAGCAAAGAAAATGCTCACAGAAACAGGAAATGGAGATACTGCTGGGCCCAAGGCACTGCAAAAGGGTGTCCAGAGGTACAGTCTGCTGCACTTCAGAAAGCCACTGAGATAGCTGAGGCAATGGTCTGTCTACAAGGATACTGTAGATAAGGGGAAGATGGTTTATAATCCCTTTCATTACTGTCCTATCTTTTGGTTTTGTATTTAAAAAGTTAATTAGCCTGCTTTATTGTCTACTAAACATGGATTTTTTTGTTTGTCTGTTTAATAGCTGTTGGATATTGTTTAGGAAACTCATCGCAAATCTCTCAATTTCCTGCATGGCTGTGACTGACTTGAGATCACATCTCAAATCAGTCAAAGGAAGATTTCCTCTTCCCTTCCTTGCTGTCAGAGCTCAAAACTATAATCAAAAATGTTCTCTGCCATTAGTCTCTCAGATCATAGCTGATGCTGCAGCCACATACAAGCTACTACTATCAGCAGATCCAGCCAGGTTGGATCCTGCAAATATCTTAAAGTGGAAACACATGACAGAAGTTGATTAGAACAATTCCTGAGTAGCATTTTTAAAACTTATTGTGGTTTTACCCACTCCTCAAATGTGCAACACATTCAGACCAATGCATAAACATGGTAAAAATCCTACCTTCAGGGTATTGTTTACACCTTTGTAAATTCCCCTCAGCTGAGCTGTCCTCTGCATTGACACAATAAAAGCATGTTGACTTCTGTAAAGCTTTTATGTCTAAAACTTCCCTGTCAGCTCTTCTCCATTATCTCCTCTTTGTCTGAGCTCCCGGAAATCACAGATCTCCATTGTCACATGCCTTATTCTTTAAGAAAGGAAAGCTACCAAGCCCTGATGAAAGCATCTGGGCTTTCAATTAAGAACCCAGCTATTATTTTCATAATTCCTTTGATTGCTGTTGCAGAAGGCTTTTCTTAAATCCTTGATGCTGTGTGCTAATACTGAACCTAAAAAAACCCCACCAGTTTCTGTTAACAATGTTGTGTATTCAGACAGGATTGCACTTAAAATTCATAAAGGTTATGTAGACAGTTTGTCACAAATAAAATACTTTCCTCATGCTTTCAGTTATCAAGCTTGTTATTTGCTATGCTAGAATGAAATCTTGATCCTACTAAAATAGAAGAGACATTTTTAGTACCTTGCAGGTGACTGGGATTACAGATCGAAGAATAAAAATTACACAAGAATGTTTTAAGACAATAATGTTCCGGTAAAAAAATCCTCATAAGGGAATGCAAGGAATTTTCAGATCATTATCAGTAAATTCAAAATGAGAATAGTTAATTTAATAAATAAAGAATATTCTTCTGAAAGAGATAAAAATCAGATATTATAGTATCTAGCTACTTTGCAGCAGCCCAATTAAACTATGATGAAAGTAGTCTTTTTTTCAGCACGCTTATTTGTGCTGTTCCTTTTTTAAATACCAAATATAATAACTATTTTTCAAATAGATTAAATTTTTCATTATTTTTAAAAAGTAATTAATATGAAAGAGCCTCTAAAATCAACTTACTAATTAATAATCAGTAATATAATAGGTTAGTGAAACATATTTACCAAAATAGAAACTAAGATTAAATGCAACATTCTGACTGTAATGTTTTTGCGGACTGAGAAAGAACAAAAAGGTTATGTATCCTTTTTTTCTTGTACTACCAGGAGACAAGAATCATCTTTAATCTTTTATTTCTTTCATCAGTTTTAGTTCATTTGTGTTCAACTTTCATTCCATGCATTCATTTAAAAGTATCTCTGCTATTGTGCACAAAGGTTTAATCATAAAATTGATGCAGATCCAGAGACTTAAAATTGTTTCACAAACTTAAAGCCCTAGGGCAGATCTGTTTACAGAGCAGAGCCAATTCCTTAGGCCAGTGCCTCCCAGTGCACCCTAATTTGGAATTGCTGAACTAGTATCACTTACATTAAATGGTAGATGTCTTAGATTTCTTTCTTTTAAAGTTTCTATTTCTTCTTATTATTTGGAGGCTGTTTTGAAGAATTTACAAGTTATTCGAGTCCTTAACAAACACAAACTAGTTATATACCTTATTTCTAGTTATACCTTATATAAGGTATAACTAGAAATATATAACTGAAAAGAATTTTGGTTAGTTACTTTGCCTGTTTAAAGTGAAGGAGAAATAAGGCAAGGAATATTTATCTCCTGGGCCCCAACAATTTACTCCTGTAATGTTTTTCTGTAAAATAAATCATCCCTTTCCATCAGGAAAAAGAGCAATACACTCAATTCTTTTCCCTGTCATCTATGACATTCAAGAACTATCTTGAATGAGATATCTAGAGAACTATGTTCCTCTATACAGGGGAAGATCTTGATCTGAAAGGAAACCACAGCATGACATACCACTGTCTTGCATAAGAGCATAGCTCTGCAGCAGATCATCTCCATAAATAGACTCTCGATAAAAAGGTAAATCTGGAACAAAGGCAAAGGAAAAAGAACAGGATGTCCACGGGGATCACAGACTTCTATTTATCCAGTAACCCAAAATACAAGGCATATATATCCTGTTGCCACTATTCAGCACAAACAATGCTACTGCTCTTGCACATTTTTTTGCACTCTTTCGTGGCACTACTTGAACATGGATCACATTCTTCATACTTTTTTTTCTACCGCAGTTTTAAATATGTTCTTCACACTAATGACCTTTCTGCATATTTGTCCTAATTTAATTCATTAATTCATTAACTCATATAACTCACGTTCTGAATACCACGAAAATATTACACAAAAAATGAAGATGCCCATAGTTTGAAGAATTAAGATCTGTCCTTTGGCAGAAGATGTACTTTCACAGAGGTTAATGACTTCATTTGATGACAAAAATCTTAAGACAGGCTGTTGTATTTGCTGTTAGCGTTTTTTTTTTAACTTTTTCCTCCCGAGCAGTGGGGGGGGGGGGCTGCCCCGCCCCATCCCCGGGTTGCGGTGGGCGGGGGGGCTGCCCCCGCCCTGTCCCCAGGTTGCTGACACTGCCACGCGCCGCCAGCCCAGGCACGGCTCAGCGCTCCACAGGTGCGCTGTGGGTCTCCCATGCGCGTGGAGTGGAGTGGGGCTGGTGGTGGCCCTTCTGCGATGTAGGGCCGCCGCGGCGTGTGGCCGGGATTGGCGCAGCTCAGAGTGGCCCAGGGGCAGTATCAGGACCACCCCCGGGACGCCAGGCAGGGCCACAGGGGACCCGCACTTCCAGTCCGGGCTTGGCGCTCCATGCATGCGCGCAGATCCTCTTACTAGGGGTGGTTTCCGGGTGCTGACCATCCAATCAAAGAGACGGTTCGCGCCCAGGGGGCGCCTGTGCATGCACAAAGATTGGTCCCC
>VYZS01029865.1:365-11245 GCA_013400695.1 Neodrepanis coruscans | reverse complement strand
GGTCCTCAGGTCGGCTGCGGCAGTCCGGGAGAGCTGAGGGCGCGGTGCTTCTCTAATTGTCCCGGTGCTTTTACAGGAGCCCTGGCACAAACCTAGCGCTACCCTAGAGTTTTCCCATTCAGCCGCAGGATCTGGAAGAGCTTAATTTGTCTGTCTTTGCGCTTTATTGTCGGTTTTCTGTGTGTGTAAAATAAACCTTGTTATTTTTGGGGGGGTTTTTTTTGGGTATGTTGCTTCTATCGCGTCTCTCTTGTCAGTACCACGCCTCTCAGTGATAAAACCACAACACTAGGACAATACAATTCAACTAGAACAGAGAGTAAATTATGAGCCTCAGACACTGACAAAAATCAGAAATAAAGTTCATGAAGTCAACACATTTAGACTTTCATTAAAATGGTGTGAGGTAACATGCTTTACCAAGAAGTGCTCAGTACATTGAAAACATGAATAATGTACAACAATATAGACTGAGAGCTGAATGAAAAAAACAGCTGGTTTTCACAAGATATTCTGTCTCTGAATGTGACATGCTATTATTTCACAAGGCCAAAGCTCCTTGAAATGGATGAAGCAACGACCAGGTTCAGAGACATTCCGAAAAATTACAAAAAAAAGGTTGCTGGAAGAAACAGTAATTATTTGGATAATTTTGAGCAGAGTATATTTTATTATTTTCTGAGAGGCATTCATTGTATAAGGCCAACTATTGTTTTCTACATTCATTGTCTCTGTCATAGAGATATCCTTCAGGGCTCTGGTGGTATCTGCAGTTATCCCAAGGTAACGTCTTCAGGTCTGTGGTAGAACTATTCTGATCTACCCATACTGATTTTTCCATGACATTAGTTTTTGCTGTAGTGCTTGAAAAGTACATCATAGAATGAGCAACATCTCTCCATCATCAAGCAATTACTAGAAGAGTAATTTGTAGGAATTGAGAAACTCTATAACCCTTCCACTATCAAAGCGAGTGGGAGAGTAATACTCTGATTTCTTAATATGCATCATGGATTTCTTTTTCTTGGAAGTCTATGATGCCATTGTATCTCTTAGTAAGAAAGAGTATGCCTAGAGATATGAAAGATTTAGTATTTCATGTACCTTTATTTTTTACATTATGTTATTTTAATGTGTGATTGCAGAACTGAGATGGTCACTTAAATGATGATCAGTACACAATGATTTCAACCAGGCAGGAATTTAGAAAGGAAATAAACCTAACAGTCTGCTGAGCTAAGTCTTCACCACTGAAAAAATCTTTAGACTTATCCTTATTCCTGCCATTATTTTTCTTTACAAAGACTCCAAGAATCTTTAATAATTTTATTGATTTAAAAACTTATTTATACAAAACAGAGACAATATGATTATTAGTGTTGCAGATCCATTACAAAGAATGCAGTTACAATCATCTGCATTTTTGAGAAACAGGTTGGTAATGTCATAAAATTTATATAGCACAGTTTTATCTTTCTTGTGTAGATTTATAATGTCAAAAGGACTTCATCATGAAGTCATCACCTTTTATGCCTACCATGATTTGCATGAATAAAGTATAAGAAGATCTAATTTAGATGTTTAAACTGAAGCTGGTATAATCTTGGCATGGCTGAAGAAAGAAGGAAAAAAACAGTGTGGTTATAAATCATATTTGTTGTCTACAGCGCAATTAGAAAAGTCTGGGACTCCTTAAATTATGCTCAGCTGTCTACAGACCTACAGGTTAAGTTCTGCATCTGAAAAGTGCCATGATAGAAAAAATGTCACAGCTCTTCTCTCCAGGATCAGACCAGGAGACAAGACTCAGCATCATGATGACTCACCTCAGGAAAAGATCTTAAAGAGGGAATCACTGCATTATGTGTTTATCTGCTTGTAGTATGCAGTTGCATGATTTTTAAGTAATCAGCTACATTTCACCCAGCTTCTGTTGGGGTTATGCACAGAACTGCTGTTGTTGTTTTCCAATCACATATTTGTCGTCCCATCCAGGATGAAAAGGAAGGAGGGGTGGAATGAGCGCATTATAAATGTCAGGTGGGGATGCAGTTTGTTGTCAGAGGAAATATGAAATCTGTATGTACAGAGATAAAATTAGAAAGATTGCTATTTAAATATGGCCAGCACTCTAGGTCAATGTCAACAGCGTCATTGTTGACTGTACCTGAATTTTATTGTGCATAGTGGGTCCAGAGCTACTATTTTATTTTTATTAAGCTTTTTTGTAAGTTGTTGTTGTTTACAGTGTAATAACCTAATCCCTACAGTTTTGTTTTGTTTGTTTGTTTTTTAAGGGAAAGTATTAAGCAATGCAACAGAAAAACAGTTCTTTGGATAGCTTCAAAAGGGATAAACTCTCATTTCATTTCATTTCATTTTCATAAGGCTTAAAAAGTCACCTTGCAGGATCCATAGAGAGGAAAAAAAATGTTCTCTTCCTCATTTAGAAAATTCCAGGGGACCTCTTGGAAAAGCTGCATGTAACCTAAGAGTTGTTAGCTGAGATCCTTTGAGCCAGCATAATAATGACGTCAATCTAAATGCCTGGGAGACAGTGTAGTGTAGGGAGTGTCTGCTGTTAAAAACATTGGACGTTTCCTTAGATGATTGGACAGAACAATTTCTGTTTTCAGAAGCTGGTAAATTTTTCTGTTTAGAGAGTATTATTTTTTAAAGATTTAAAGGTGATTTAAATGCTCAGCTACACTGTGAGTATTTAAGCAGGCAGAAAGTTCAGAGGAAAAAAGATACAGATGAAGCACTGCTGTTAGTGCCAACAGGTGTAGAAGCATCTCCCCACATCCACATTCATTTACCACAGTGAGAAGTAATTTCTCTGAGGAGATTTCCAACAGTAACTTCTTGGATGAACTAAGGAAACTATATGTGTGTGTGTGTATATATATATATATATATATATATATATATATGTAGGTAAGAACCTCAGTTGGTGTAAATCAGCATAGACTAATTAGACTGAGGTTAGCCACACTGATTTTAATTTCTGACGATAATTTTGCACTCTTCTTTGCTCTCTAAGGCTAAGTAAGGGGGCTTATTACTTTCTGTGTTTGTGTTTCCTCTACCATTTTGTGTTGTTTTTTTTCTCTAGGGCTTGTTTTACCACCGTGGTGTATTTTTTATGACTTAATAACTCCAAGACTAAAGCTGAAGTGTGCAGTTTGTTTAAAAAGAAAATCAGTGGACTGTTATTTTCTAAGAACTGTCTCTAAAATTCTTAGAAATAAATTTTTATGTAAAAAGAATGTCTCAAATATAATCTTTTTTTGAAATAGAGCTCTTTATTGTTTGCATCATTTTGAGACAGCTTTATGTAACTGGAAACACAATAATAATCAAATTTTGTTGAACTGAATGTCTTGATTTCTCNTGTTTACAGTGTAATAACCTAATCCCTACAGTTTTGTTTTGTTTGTTTGTTTTTTAAGGGAAAGTATTAAGCAATGCAACAGAAAAACAGTTTTTTGGATAGCTTCAAAAGGGATAAACTCTCATTTCATTTCATTTCATTTTCATAAGGCTTAAAAAGTCACCTTGCAGGATCCATAGAGAGGAAAAAAAATGTTCTCTTCCTCATTTAGAAAATTCCAGGGGACCTCTTGGAAAAGCTGCATGTAACCTAAGAGTTGTTAGCTGAGATCCTTTGAGCCAGCATAATAATGACGTCAATCTAAATGCCTGGGAGACAGTGTAGTGTAGGGAGTGTCTGCTGTTAAAAACATTGGACGTTTCCTTAGATGATTGGACAGAACAATTTCTGTTTTCAGAAGCTGGTAAATTTTTCTGTTTAGAGAGTATTATTTTTTAAAGATTTAAAGGTGATTTAAATGCTCAGCTACACTGTGAGTATTTAAGCAGGCAGAAAGTTCAGAGGAAAAAAGATACAGATGAAGCACTGCTGTTAGTGCCAACAGGTGTAGAAGCATCTCCCCACATCCACATTCATTTACCACAGTGAGAAGTAATTTCTCTGAGGAGATTTCCAACAGTAACTTCTTGGATGAACTAAGGAAACTATATGTGTGTGTGTGTATATATATATATATATATATATATATATATATGTAGGTAAGAACCTCAGTTGGTGTAAATCAGCATAGACTAATTAGACTGAGGTTAGCCACACTGATTTTAATTTCTGACGATAATTTTGCACTCTTCTTTGCTCTCTAAGGCTAAGTAAGGGGGCTTATTACTTTCTGTGTTTGTGTTTCCTCTACCATTTTGTGTTGTTTTTTTTCTCTAGGGCTTGTTTTACCACCGTGGTGTATTTTTTATGACTTAATAACTCCAAGACTAAAGCTGAAGTGTGCAGTTTGTTTAAAAAGAAAATCAGTGGACTGTTATTTTCTAAGAACTGTCTCTAAAATTCTTAGAAATAAATTTTTATGTAAAAAGAATGTCTCAAATATAATCTTTTTTTGAAATAGAGCTCTTTATTGTTTGCATCATTTTGAGACAGCTTTATGTAACTGGAAACACAATAATAATCAAATTTTGTTGAACTGAATGTCTTGATTTCTCAAAAATATGTATTTTTAAAAAATAATACTGGAAATTTTGAGCTTTTTATGCTGTTTATGTTCATATTAAAAATCCAAACAAACAAACAAACAAAAACACAAAAAAACAAACACCAAAACCAAGCCTGAAATTTCCCAAATCAAATAATTCTGGTCCCTGTATAAAAGGGTAACTTTTTTGACAGCAAGCATCCTCATCAGAAAAGTTAAATATTTATCAGTCATTTGTAAGAATGTTCTTAAAAAACAGTTGTTAGTAAAAAGAATTACTTATTAATTTCTTAGTAAAAAGAATCCATCAAACAAGATTTTCATATAAATTATTGATTACTTGAGTTCTTTGGACAATAATTAATATTTTTAATGCGTTCATGTACCAGTTAATGGAGTAGGTGACTTGAAATTACATAGAAATTTTTACAACTAATATGCAAATCTAATATCTATTTTCTTAATAATTACTATCAATAAGTCCTCTAACTGCTTTTCCATAAATTCTTTTTTTTTTCTGATCAATTATTTCTTAAAAGCTAAGCATTTCAAAATAAGTATTTTGACATTTTGGAGTTTTATCTGCAGGTCTTTTTATATTCCTGTGGATTTTGGTGGTGGGTTTTGGTCATGTGTTTGTGTCTTGTACAATAAAATGTTTAAGCTTTAAAGGTATTTATCACTATGCAAGACTTGGGGCAAACTATCCTCTGTATTGAACCATTACCTGGCAGATGGTTTTCTCCATCTGAAAAAGAAATGTAACCTGCCATCTTTATTCACGCAAAATATCAGGCAACTTTCTTTTGTTGTTGAAATAAATGAAATGATCACCTTCCGCTTTGAAAAATAGCAAAAAAGTCGTGCAGCACATGTTTTAGTGCTGTCACATTTTTATGAGTAAACCATTAAAAACACACTATTAGAACTGTATTTTTACTTCTGAATATATTTCTATGTCACTCAAAAGTAACCTTTCAAACGGGTTTTTATTACTAGGAAAAATTTTTTTAGATTATTTCTTTCAACATATTTGTTCACAAGCCATCTCAGAAGTTCAGCCAAAAGCTGAGCAAATATCAAAACCACTTTCCAATGAACATTTGTTTCAACAGCTACATGAATTCATGAAATGCTCTTCTGAATGCTTTGTATGATTACTTTCCACAAGCATTCATGCACTGAGTTTTATCAACACCTGCTCTCAGTTTTAAACCAGCATCAATAAGTATACACTGACAATTTTTTTCAACAGTGTGATTTTAAGAAGCTATGGCCATGTCGACTTAGTGCTTCAGCTATCTAAGAGACAAAGTAAGCTTTCAAAAGTTCTTGTCACTACTGAATTAAAAGTTTGGTGATTCATTACCTGATAACTACCTTGGCATGTCACAAGTGAAGTGACTGTGAGTGATTCTATATAGAAGAGGACAAGGGCTGAGGAGAGCTTCATCCAGAATACACAATATTCACAAGTGACCAACCTCTTTATATGAAATCTGCTCAGTCTGTGCATCTCACCACATTTAATTTCTGTTAGAGTGACTATTCTACTTACTTGATCATCAGAAAATGAGAATTATAGCAAGAAAAAACATTCAATGTGTTTTCTCCAGTGACTTGTAAGAGTCCAGTAGTAAAGAGTTATACTCCTACTCAACAGGTAGAATACTGAATAGAAGTCCTTCTGGATCAAGCGCTCATTGCCAGGAGCAGGGTTCTAGAATAGATCAGTACTATCATCTATTAGGTGCTTATTGTTTCCTTAAGCATATAAGATCTACCAAGGCAATATGATTTCTAACCTAATTGCTAAATTTATTTTATTTCATTAATGTCTTTCTATCAATCATATTGAGCCTAATTCATCTCTCTATGAAGCCTCTGAAAAATTATCATTGACTTCAGGAGAAGATGGATCAGGAAGCAGCAGAGATGCCAGTTGATGAAATACATGTAGAAAATGCAATCATCTCTTAAAAACAAACTAAATGCTATCTCAAAAGGGATAAAATGTCATTTAATGTCTGTAGACTTCTGCACCTGCAGTGACAATATTCTTAGGGTTGAATTATACTTAGAATGAAGACAAAAGCAGAATGTCGACAGGTAAAGTAATTTGGTTCTTATATTGACTACAGCAATTTGAGTGGCCACTGCTGTGAATTAGATGAATGACAGCTGGAAAAAAATCAGACTTCTAGCAATAAAAAACCAGTTGATATGAGAAGTAGGTTTAAAAAGCATAAAATACTGAAATGTTTGATTACCTTTCTACAGTTGCCTAGCAAGCACCGTTTTGTAAGTGCTGTCCTCAAAAAGAACAATCTAGCATTTCCCAGGGAACTTTTCTTATATTGTGCACTTAAATATCTATGAATCACACTTGTCACACAAAGGAATAAATAGAATTCTAATAACATAGCGCTGGCTGGCTATTAATTGAATAATGGTGAATGACTGGGAGATTAAAAAAAAGAAATACACAAAACAGCTAAACTAGATTAAATTAACCAGCAATGGAAAGAACATTTAAAGGAAGATTTTACCCTGAAGAAGATCTGACAAATACTAATTACTTTCATTAACCTCCAGGTTAGCTATATTAAAAGCCATAGGGCAAGGTAAACTGTTGCTGGGTTAAAACATACACCTGTGTTTTGACCTTTAGCCCCTACTTTTTCAGTGCTCAATATGGCTTAGACATTTGGTTGAAGAAGGATGAGAGAAGGGCAAATGTGCTTAGCAAAGGTTTAAAAGGTGAGCTTTTTTCCCCAAATGACATCACCTAATCAAGGAAGTTAGCATAGAGTTGCCAGTGGATTCCATAGCACTAAGTTCCCATTGCTGCACACAGTGACCCCTAATACAAAGGTCATCCTCTTGAAAAGGGCTTGTCATATGGCCATGTAGATATAGACTACAAAGGTGTAAGTATAGCTACAGGTATAAGTATAGCTATGGATTATATACATAAATGGCAATTTGAAATCAAAATGTTTTATGAAAACTTTTTGCACCTGTAGGTTTGAAAGGAGGAAATATCATNAAAACAGTTCTTTCCTTCAGGGAGCATTTTCTATAACTGAGTGGCTTTATGTATTTATATTGCTAGTAAAACATAAACCACATTGTGCAGCAAACAGTAAGAATCACATTTTGAAAAACTCAGGGTTGTTCAGGTTTTTCTCAATTCCTGTAGAATGAAGTGTCTGCAGTAGTCTGCAGTAGTNCATTTAAAGGAAGATTTTACCCTGAAGAAGATCTGACAAATACTAATTACTTTCATTAACCTCCAGGTTAGCTATATTAAAAGCCATAGGGCAAGGTAAACTGTTGCTGGGTTAAAACATACACCTGTGTTTTGACCTTTAGCCCCTACTTTTTCAGTGCTCAATATGGCTTAGACATTTGGTTGAAGAAGGATGAGAGAAGGGCAAATGTGCTTAGCAAAGGTTTAAAAGGTGAGCTTTTTTCCCCAAATGACATCACCTAATCAAGGAAGTTAGCATAGAGTTGCCAGTGGATTCCATAGCACTAAGTTCCCATTGCTGCACACAGTGACCCCTAATACAAAGGTCATCCTCTTGAAAAGGGCTTGTCATATGGCCATGTAGATATAGACTACAAAGGTGTAAGTATAGCTACAGGTATAAGTATAGCTATGGATTATATACATAAATGGCAATTTGAAATCAAAATGTTTTATGAAAACTTTTTGCACCTGTAGGTTTGAAAGGAGGAAATATCATTTATAGTAGAAATATATTTTGTTGCAACCTCGTAAAAACACTATCTTTTTAAAAAAATAAAATATTTTATTCAGTCACTTTGCTTTTATTTTATCTAATTGTATTGTGGAAATGGAAAAAGTAAAAACAGCTAATTAAATGTGTGAGGAATGTTTTCCAATCTTTCTTGCAGATAATTTTGATTTTGTAGATTTCTTTTTCCAGTGTGGGATGAAGATAAAGATCACAACTTACAGGAACAATGCTACAGCATTCCAATTAGTACTAAAAATGTATTTAATATTGCTACTTACTTACCTCACTAGATTGATGGGAGATTTTGTTAGATAAGGTTTCTCAAGCTCTGCAAACTGCCTGAGGGAAGATACTCTCTTGTACAAACAAAAAGTGTTATTACTATATTGGCTTCTGAAGTTGACACAGAGGCACTCCCATTCCAACAGAGCCAATTTGAGATCCTCAGCTACGTANGTCTTGTGATTTTGCCTCCCTGCATGGCTGCCTAAGCTAAGACTTTCTATAAGGACATAGCATCATGTTAATCATTCTCTTTTAGTAATAAACAACATTTGGTTTTTGTCTCAGGCAGGGTTTCTTTGACAAATCTCACCTTTGAATGAGAAGACAAAAAGGAAATGTATGGATTTTTAAGACATGTATATATCATATATATGTAGGTTAATGAGTGTGCTACAGATGAAAATATAGTACTTAAAAGCAGAATGGCAAATAAATTTGGCTTTTTCTTTTGATCTTTAGCGGAAATATGCAGTTCTGCTGGTATACCTCAGTTTGAATTCACACTGATTTTTCTCAATTCCAAACCCATGGTTGTGCCAGCTTCTCTTAATCACAAATTTTTATTAGCATTAATTAAGGGCAGATTCAGAAAATAAGACCATTTTCTAAGTACCTAACTGTGTTAGAGTTAAATATGTTAGTATGTCCAAGCATTTATTGTTAAGGTTTTACTAACAATAATCAGTCATAATATTCCAAAACATGGATCTACACAGGTTTTCAGCATTTGTAGTTCTGCATAATTCATTTCCAATTATTCTATAGTATATCTGGTCATTTAATATGAGAAGCTCTGCAGCAAAAATTATTTACTTGAGTGCTGCATTTCATTTTTTGACCTCATTTTTTTGGGAGAGGGTCATTTCTTTCACTTACCTGGAAAGCATTAAATATTTTATAGCAGGAGCAGTTTTAGTGGTAGTGTTTTCAGTTTCTACTCTGCTTTATTGCCTATGTCAGTGTTTACAAGTTTTTTTCACCGGGCCTCTGTGAGCACTGTCACATCCCATATATAATCAAAAATATGCAGGAAATATTTGTTCCTGACAAGTCCTTTGTCCTGTATAAATTCAAGGACTTGTAACAAATTAATAAAGGTTATATACAATGACAATATATCATATACCTGAATGCAATGGGGAGCCTAACATCCTTTAACATTGATCCAAATACATATAAACTTATGCATACAAAGGTCAGCCCCTTTCTTACTGTTGTTCAAAAGACATTTCAGGGGAAATATAAAAAGTGAATGAGGAAACCTATAAACTGTTCTTTCCTCTGAAAAGCTACTAGCTGGACTGACATGGAAAGGCTAAGAGAATTTAGACTGTTCGGCCTTGAAAAGAGAAGGCTTCTAGATGACCTAATTTTGGCCTTCTAGTACCTGAAAGGAACATACAAGAAAGCTGGAGAAAGAATATTTACAAGAGCATGTCAAGTGCAGATGTAGGAATGGCTTCAAACTGAAAGAGGGGAGGTTTAGATTAGATATTAAGAAGAAATCCTTTACTGTGAGAGTGGGGAGGCACTGGAAAAGGTTGTGCAGAGAAGTTATGGATGCCCCATCCTTGGAAGAGTTCAAGGTCAAGTTGGATGGGGCTTGGTGTAACCTGTTCTAGTGGAAAATGTGTCCCTGCCCAAGGCAGGGNTGGAAGAGTTCAAGGCCAAGGCTGGATGAGTTCAGGGTTGGATGGGGCTCTGAACAACCTGATCTATTGAAAGATGTCCTTGCAGACAGCAGAGAGGTTGGAAATAGATGAACTGTAAGGTCTCTTCTAACCCAAGCCTTTCTGTGATTCCATAATTCTATGATTAGATCATCCTTCCTTGTAAAACATGTTATCTGCACCATTTATTTGCTAAAATGATACAACTATGAAATCAAAGAGAAAATGTGTGTAGAATTTCAAGTACTTTCCATGACAATGCATTTAGCATTATTTCCAGGACCCCACTAATGGACAGGACTTGTTGAATGCAAATGATACAAAGATTATTCTTTCTCAGTGTATTGTCAGGAGGTGATAAAAAGGCTGATCACCAATACCTCTTCAAATGCCTCAGNGTAACTTCTTTGAAGAACAGTTTATTCACAAGCGGTATGTCTTGGATTGGGTCCTTTTGCATTTTAAGAGCATCCCTTGCAAACGACAGCATCTGAAGTTATGATGGATACACTTGGCTGCCTAATTAAACTAGCAGGAGTTTGGTACAGACTCCAAATGAAGTAAAGACCAGAGCCCCTTATCAGGGTCAAGAACTCTCTAGTTCTAATCTGTTCTCTGAT
>VYZS01029864.1:0-14671 GCA_013400695.1 Neodrepanis coruscans | reverse complement strand
GGCCCACGTGGGCCGGAAGCGGCGCGGCCGGAGCGCCCCAGCGCGGCGTTGCTGCCCCCTGGCGGCCGGCGGTGAGCGCCGCGCCCCGGGAACGCGGGTTCGAGACCGCGCGGGGCCCGTTCGGCCCCGAATCTTGTGTTTCCAAAACACGCCCGAGGGTTTGACCCCGAGCCGAGTCCCATCAGCGGAGCGAGGCTCTCACACCCCATCTGCCCACAGCCGGCAGCACAACATCTTAAGGAAACCCACCAGAGCGATTTTTATACCCAAACCTGGACCAGAATCCCTAAACACACTCATTATGAAAAGTATTATCACTCCATTATGAAACGTGCCCTAAACAGTTCAGAGATTTGTTTCTTTTATAAACCTACTAAACCCCTACACCCAGGGAACTTCAACTCCCATGAAAACAGAAAATTGACACAAATTTTAATATTTATATATTTTAAATCAAAACACAATTAAATAGAGTATGTTTTAAGTACATGAATGCTTGGGTATGAGAGAAGTAAGAGGTGGTACATAGTACCAAAAACCTATACACAGCCTTTTTTGCTTTTTCATAGACAATACAGTGTGTCTCTAGACAATCGAATATTGCAACAGAATAACACTTTCTAGTCAATCAAGAGATTCTGAACATTGGAAATGATTTGAGTTCTCATAGTGATTTCTTTGCACGAGTTTTGAGGAAAAAAGCCCCAAAAAAAAAAGGACACAAAATAAAAGTGTTGTATACTAAAAATGCAGCAGTAACATAACAGTGAGACACTGAGTGCTTCTGACACCCTGCAAAATCAATTTGCTGGGGGGAAAAAAAAAGAGGTGCTGTGTAACATGGTGAGTTGACAGTGTCAGGAAGAAGGCCAGAGGTCATTAAAAATTGTTTTTCTTTGTAAACCAAACATCTGGAATTAGATACTGTGTTGGTTGGAGGACAAGCTGTGGAGAATGGCAGCAACTTTTATCTCCTTGCTCGTGGGATGGAGAGGACAGAGAATGGAGCAGTTTTCCAGAGTCCAACCTGGCTTGGAGCAGTGGCTGGGGAGCAAAGGGCTGCCCAGGTGCAGGATCAGCTCTGTGGTGGAAGCAGGGGTTGTGTGTGTGTGCAGGTTCTAGAGCTCAACAAGGAGGAGTTACACTGTCCAGGCTTCACTCCTCATCCTTCCACACTGCCTTCAGGGTTAATGTAGTTATGAAGTAAAATACATTTATCTTACAGTTGAATACACATCTATTTCAAGTAACGGAAAATAAAACTTAGAACTTTCTAGGTCATTCACTGCCAATGGATTCACCCTTCCAGGTTCACTTCTGTGGCCAACTGCAGGGATGTGCCCCATGGCCCTTCCAATTCTGCGTTTAGAACTTACAAAGTAGTAGAACTAGAAACTACAGCAAAACCTTCCCCTCTCTTTTTAGTGGCCTGTGTCCCATTCCAGACATTTTGCTTTAAAAGTCTTTTTGAGACAGGGTCAAGTATTTGTGAAGTCGATCACGGATTCTCAGTGACACATTTGTAAACTGCATCTTCATCTCTAAAAACCATCATTACTGGGAATGCCACATACAACAGGAAAAAGTGTTTCTTCTTGCTCTACAGTGGAGGTACAGGATTGCTTCTTTTTCATTCTTCCTTAGAAATGAGGGAGATTTCGGCGGTTGGAGTAACAGTGCTTTGTTTTTATTGGCTGTGTTAAAGAATCCACCAAAAGGGAAAGTTCACTCATTCTCGAAGCAGAAAAACAGATTTCCTGTTCTGGAGTTTCTAAAATCATAGCTGGAAAAGGAAAAACAGGGTTAGGGAACATTCGACCATAAAACATACACAGGCAATTGCTTAACAGAAAGGCATTTTATGTTTAAAAATGTGGGAGCCAGGTATGTTTGAGTTTGGGAGGAAAAACTCCAAATCTGATCCCAACACACTCAACCTTTTGATTACTTGCATAATTGAATCCAGAGCATCTGCAGCCACTTGATATTTCTAAATACTGTGGGAAGTGACCTTTTCATCTAGCCAGACTGGAATTATATCATTTGCAGCCAAGCTATTAAATGAAATCAATATACAAGTCATTTAAATGTAACTGCTCTATTAGAAAGAAAACAGTCACACAGTGAAACTACAGATCCACTCATTTGGGTCTAATAATTAAATTACCTTCAGTAACTAAACATAATGCAAGTTAATTTTTAGGAAGCCAGAAGGACCAGACATTAATTTGGTAATCTGCTGTCACCAATATTTCACACAATCTAACCCCTGCATCAGAACTGTTGTTTTTTTTTTTAACAGAGAACACATGGGCTGTACAACTAAACACCAACACACAGCACTAAACCCCCAGATTATGGACAGGGCTCCTGTGTCTTGTTAAATAGTCTAGAGACAGCTTTGTGTGAGTGAGTGCACCCCATGAGAACTTCCCAGCTGCTGAGTTTTACTGACACTTTAGTCAGATGTACCAGTATTGATTAACAAGAAACAGTAAGTGTGATCTCAAGTAAGGAATTACAGTATTGATCCTTTAACAGAAACCATCCTTTTAACTAACAAGGCAGTTTATAAAGACTCAAACTGAGACAAGCTTAATGCTTGCACAGGAGAACCACCATGGGCATCTGTTCAGAAATTCCTACATCACACGTAGGCCGAAACACTTCCAACCTTTGTTTCTTCACATCATGCTGTGCTGGTTTGAACATTCACCAGTGTGGGTTTCAGACATGAGGAAGGCAAACGAGAGCTCTGCTCCTCCCACAGCTTGGCCTGAGCCAGATGAAGACAGGCAGCCTTTCCACCCCCTCACCTTCGTAACCTTCTCCAAGGGCTGCTCACACTGCGCCTGCTGCATGACGTCGTTGACTATCATCTTTGCTATCCTCCAAGCCATCTCTTCTTGAGCCTGCCAGGGAAAAAACAGCCAAATGTACACATAGCTTCAGGTTCTTGGAATAAAAACACAGTGCTCTCAGCACACGCTCAACCTTGGAGTTGTGGGTAACCTTCACAACTCCATGGCCTGGATGAACGTCCCCTCCCTTGATGGAAATGCACCTGGTTTTCAAGTAAAGCATTGACTTCAATTATTGTATTCATGGTTTGATGCAATTTCCAAGAGAATTAGTGAAGTTTTTAGACTTGTCTCTTGGGGATTTGTCCAGGCCCCTCTGAGGGGAAAAAATTACAGCTTGTAGTCCATGTACAGTGGTCACTTCACTGTAAAGAACAACAGCACCTCCACTCCTCCTTAAGGTCCCTTCCAACACTAACCATTCTATGATTCTCTGTAACACCACAGTAAGAAAAACCCTGACTGCAAGCACACATTTAACATTATATTAATTAAACCAGCAAGAACTGGCAAAGATCAAACTCCTTTCACACATACAGGCAATCAAATTATATTTAGCACACAGTCTCACAGTTCTTGTTGGTGCAGCAAAAAGATACTGAGAGAAACAGCCAGGATTAAGAACTTCAATGCTTTATTTCTCTTATCTACACTGGAAAGTAAGCCACAAGGACAATATGAAAGAGGACACACCTCATCTGTGTTTCCTTGAACCCATTTCTTCATTGCTTGTGAAAACATGGACCCTGGTTGAAGATAAAAAAAGCAAGCAAACTGTATTAGCAAACTGTGGCACACACCCCTCTCAAAGCTAATTCCTGTCATCCCTCTGAAGGGTTTGCACTGCTGGCATTTGAGAACATGGAGGATTGGCATGAAAGACAAGGGACTGTTGGAGCCACAGTTCATCCACACTGAGCACAAACCACTGGCCTTTACCAGAGCTGAAAAGCAGCACTAACAGCAGGTCCCAGACTGGGTGGGAAGTACATGGAGAGCTGCAGTTCTTTTTCATCTTGAGACCAAATCTTTGAAGGTTTGATCATCAGCTCAGCTGCTCGCAGCTCCCATCCCTGCCAGGTTCCATCGACAGCTCCAACTCCCACAGGCTGCTCATACTCCCTGGAGTCCAGCTGGACCAGAAAAGCAGAATTTGGATAGGAAACTGGGCCAGAGATGGGTTTTACTTTAGTATAGGACAATTCCCTAAGCATCTGTATTTGGCTTAAGACAGACCTGGGAAGAGTCAAGAATCTTCCTTCTCTTGACTGCAGTGGGGAAGAGAGCAGCTCTGCACATGTTTACAGGAATGGAGAGAAAGAGGAAAGCAAACCTTTTGATTTTTTGACATCAGGCTCTGGTTCAGATTCTCTGATGAACTGCCCCAGGTCACTGACTCGTCCAAACGTCATCTTCCTGAGGAGAGGAGGAGTAAAAGAACCACATGGGTTACCAAGAGAACTCTGGCATCATGGAAACCTACCAGCCAGGAAAATAAAGCCACCACCAAGACTCTGGGCTCAGGAGACTGACATTTTACCCATCCCCACCTCTTCCACCTAAAATTGATACACTAGGAAAAACCTCCTGCTCTTCTCACTAATCTGAATTTGAAGAGTATCTTAACATTTCTTCTAGAAACTAAAGGAGGCAAATGCTTCAGAGACTCAGTCATGGATTATCAGCAGGCAGTGCTGCCAAGTGCTCTGCATTATCACAAAAACATGACACTAGGGAAAAACAGTTTACAGGACACAAAGGGGCAGAGGACTGGTGTGCAATAGGGAAGCCAGGTGGCTACAGAAACAATTTCTGTACAAGAGCCACAGAGCAGAAGAGCTTTATAACAAACTCCAGGAAGAGAAGAACAGCTGTACAATCCCCTAAAGAAACGAAGTATAAGCCCTTCTCTTCCCATGGGGGTAGGGAGAAATCGACTTCCTTTTGCCAATTACAATATCAAAGGTGCCTGAGCTTATTCTTTTCTGTTCCAATCCCAAACAGGAACTACTTTGCTTTATTTTGGAATCAAAGAGGAATAAGAATTAGGATAAAGAGGAAAAATCAATTGGAAATATTTTTCTGGCTGCTATTCTGGCCAGAGAAACATTCACTAATAGTGTTAAATCACACTACTGAAATAAATTTAATTTCAAATACTAAGGCATGGACTAAAATCTTGCATTTAGGTCTACTCTCCATGCAGGAGGACAAAGCAAAAAAAAACAGGTGAAACATGAAACCAGAAAGGATGAGATACTCTGAAATGAACCTTACCCTGCATATGTTCGTTGATACAAAGATTCTGGATCCAGACTTGCAGCATCTACAATTATTGCTTCATCAAAATTTTTCAGGATTTTAACGTTAGCCTTTTTGACATTGGACTACAAATAAAAATTCTAAGTATTAGTGCCCAATGCAGACAACTCTCAGCTTCTTAACAAAACTGCAATTTTAGTGCTTTTAACACTTAGATAAACCTCCATCAAGTCTCTAAACAAGCATAAAAGAATTAGAGAGCATCTAATTAGAGAGGGTGATTAAAGTTCTGTGAACAGCCAAAGACACTCTGCACAGGTCAGCACACACATGAACATTATCAGCTGCACAGATCTGTGTGTGCACACAAATCATTTGTTGTGAGTCTGTAACACTGAATCACCTCCAAAGCCACAGCAGCCTCACTCATCCCTCTCATGCTCTTGGTAAGCAATTCCCAAACACAGATGCCTCCCCCATGCACAGAGAACAAACATTTATCTTCTGGCCTGGAGTATTTATGTAAGATTATGGAAAGAGCCAAGGAAACATCAGAGCAACAGCAGGGAGAGCAGGAACACACAGAGATCTATTATCACCTCAGCACAGAACAGAAACATGGATGGCAGATGCCTTGCAACCTCCTTTCCTGCTGCTCTAAGTGCTGCTCTTTATGCAAAAATATGCAGAGACCCAGAGATTCTCCTATTCAGACAAGCAGGAATGCACACCCCAGAAGGCAGCACTTCATTTCCTAAATTGTCCAGCCAATTACCAGCAGTTCCTCCTGCTCACACTATCAAAGAGCAGGGTATTTCAAGAATGCAGATTTTATTCCCCACTTTGCAACTAGGGGAGGAATATCCCTCCTTGCAAATTTGGTGGTTTAAAAATACTACAAGCAGGTAGTACAGCTTCCAAATTGCTTGAAACTCAGAATACATACGTATTATATTCACAAATATAATTTTTTGCCTACAGTTGTAACCATTGATTAAAAAAAAAAAAGGTTATTTCTAATGAAAAGAGTTCTTAAGTGTTAGAGTACTATGAAACAGTCTTCAGTAATAGTTACAGCTTAGCAAAAATGTAACTTTGATGCAAAGAAATAACAGCAGCACAAGACTTTGTGTACAACAAATACCACAGACAACCTTCCTGGCTAATATCTGACAGAACTCAGCAACAGGCAGATTAAACACATCCTAATATAACACAGGCTTCAAATTAAAGTGGAATGGGGAGCTTCAAATCACAAGATGTTTCCTTGCAGTGTCAGAACTCAGACACTGACACAGAAAAGCAAATGCAACGTTTTCTGTAAGAGAATCAAACCAAGAAATTCATACCTGGGAGGCAGAGCCATCTGGGGCCCCTATGGAATCACTGTCAGGAGAGCTGCCAGGGCCATGAATACTCAGTGCAATGTTCCCTCCTGGGAATTCATCTCCTCGTACTGAATGGATGAGATCATTCAAGTATTTGTAGTAAAGGTTGCTGGACAAGAAACCAGGTAAAAAAACCTGAGAGACAGAAGGAGTTTTCTTTAATCAAGGCTGACACACAAACATCTCAATCCTCGTGTAGGTGGAACACAGGTTAAAGTGTCCACACATGGAATTATTCTGGATTAGCAACTGCACTGCTTTAAATTTCAATTCTAATGCAAAATGAACAAACCCAACTGCCTGTTAACCAAATCTTCCAGTAACTGGAATGGAAATTCAGATCTTTTTGCCCTCTAGAGACTAAGCCTGACAGCCCAGCAGCTCACAGGTGTATGCTGTTCAAAACTATCTGCAGCTCCAGAATCAAATCACTCATTTCTAGTATCTGGGTACCCCAGAGTCACATTATTAGCCACAGCACTTGTATTAGACTTGCAAACAACTCCTACTAGGAGGAAGGAAAATTTTCTAAATATATGAAATAAGCTGTTGATAGCAATTCACATGGGAGGAAATTCTGCTACTTCCATTAAACTGCAATAATTACCCGAGACAAACATTTCACAGAGCATTAACAGCAGCCAGTGGGTGGTACCTTCAAACCAGGCTGGGGAAAATAAGTCTAGCAAATGTTACACACAGAGCAAGGACAAATCAGAGATGCTGAAGGGGACACTCAATGCCCCACAGAAGCTCCACATCACCTTTGTAAGTGCCAAACCCCTTCTGAAGGAGGGTCTCACCGTCTCCATGGTGGTCCAGGCCTGTCGTAAGGGAGTGGTGAAACAGTTGGGGAGAGGCCCCCCCTCCCTGCAGATGTTGGATTCAATCTCTAACCTCACTGAGTCGTCAAACCCCAGGGGATGTGTGGCTTGGAGGGAGAAGTACCTGGAGCCAAAGCAGGGGAAGGAAACAACACAAAAGGATTTGCAAACCTTCACAGGTGGTCAGTGCCCACCTGCCCCCCCCCCCACTCAGGCCCTCTAGTGGCACTCCAAAAACCTGCATACACCTGGTCCCCACTGACTACAGGTGAGAATCCATCCCCCACTGAAACAGTTCTGAGAGAGCCCTGCCCTGAAGGCACAGATGAAAGAAATAGAACATCTTGTGACTCCTGAGGAGCAGAATGTGACACACAGCTTTGTACAAGGAAGCTGGAACAGAGCAGGAAACACCCAGAATTCCAATGTATAAAGAAAAATTTGCAAAGTTCTCGTGTGCAGACACATCAAATGCCACCTTAATTAAATGCATCTCAGCAGAACAGCACAAGACTGCAGAGTTATGGTTTGAAAATGAGAAGTTCTTTTTGCACAGTGCAACACAAAACCACAATGACAAAACCAGAGCTTCAGAAGCAAAGAAATGTTGAACTCCCTCACTTGTCATATAAAATCATGGCATCGTTCTGTGCTTCTTGCCCATCATACTGGCCTTTTTTGGCAGCAAGCTGAGACTGGAAGTTATCTGCTGCCAACCAGAACTGCAATACATTAACTGCATCTTCCTTCTCCATGTACTGGAAATCATAAAAAGAGGAGAAATTGAAGAAGTTTTAGCAAAAAACTTTTAATAAGCATAGACAAACCTTTGAAACAAGAAACATAGTCAATATATTAGTGATGCAAAATTGCTACCAGGACACAAATATTTCTAATTTTTCTGTTGCAGACAGATTTACTTTGTTTAAAAAAATAGAAAAATTCTGACATTTCTTTTTTGTACTGATTTTCACATTTGGTTTCCAAAAGATTATTTATTTGTCTCATACTAGAGACAGGAAGCCACTTTCATGCTATGCTTAGTTTACACTGAACTCAGTACCTTGTCTCAGCTTCCCCACCCGCTGTTTCAAACTACATCAGCTTGTCAGACTGTCAGGACAAGTGTTTCAAGAGCTGATTCCCTAAAGGTACAGGACCCTGAAACTGGGAAATCATACATTTAACCTACCACACCCCAACCTGGTGCCCTCTCTATATAACAGTGGTGAATGAATTGTTATCTGTAAGAATGCTCAGGGCTTTCAAAGTCACTACTTCAATTTGCAAGATAAAGATGATGATGTCAAAGCTTTTATGAAGCCAAGAGACACTCAGAAGCACTCACTGGAAAAGAGATGCACAAATACTCATTCCACAATACAGTGGATTGGTTTGAACATTTGAATTAGTTCTGCATGTGGGCAGGAAATAGTATAATGCATCTTCTCCTAGAAAAAGGTACACTGCGTTTTTTTTATTATATTTATCAATGACAAAATGGTTTGGGTTGGAAAAGACCTTAAATTATCTTGTTCCAGCCCCCTGCCATGGGCAGGGACACCTTCCATTAGACCAGGTTGCTGAAAACTCCATCCAACTTGCCCCTGAACAATTCCAGGGATGGGGAAACCACAACTTCTCTGAGCAACCTGTGTCAGTGCCTCACCACCCTTATAGCAAAGAATTTCTTCCCAATATTTAACCTAAAGCCATCAAGGAAGGAGCAGATTTTTCCAGTTGCTAGAAAGAAATATAAAAGCCAACCCAAACCCTGACACTCACCTCAGAGAAATAGAACAGGGCTGACTCACAGAACAGAATGTCAGCCAGATACACAGTCCCACTAGTCAGCACCTCAATCTGGTATTTACAGAAATGATGACTTCGCAAGAACTCACTAAAGTGCCTGCACAGAGAGAGTGACAATCAGGTATTGAGGGTCAGCAGCACCCAGGGCACCCCAAGAACCAACCAGAACTCTGATACTTTTAGTTGGATAAAAGCAAACCAAGAAGAAACAGGGAAGGTTTGCAGATGGCACAAGAAAGAGATAAAGAACACGACAACAGAGTGCACAGCAAACTTCAGCAAGGGAGCACAAGAATGCACTTGGAGGAAGGGATCTGAGCAGTTTCAAATAGAGAAGACTGCAGAGAAAAGTGCTTACATGGTTATGTGTCCATTAAAATTTTTAACAGAACCTTTAGCAAAAGGACAACAGACACAAGAATCCAAATCATTCCATCAACTTACTCTTGTTCCATTGCATTGAACACTATTGACTGTGCTGTAACAAAACAGTTGGGGTCCACTTGGCCATCTTCCCCACAAATCTTTGCTGCAAAGAAAGACCAGGTTAATTTTACCATGGATTTGGTTAATGGAGCTGAAAGACACTGGCAATGACTAGTGAGTGAAAAACTGCAGCTCAGATCCACTAGAATCAGCTGGTTCTGACTGAGCAAAAAGAGCTTTTAAAGTACTGCAGGTGGCCAAATGATAAAATGGCTAAAATGTTTGATGGAGACTCAAACTCAATCCTCTCCATAATCCCCAGGAATTCTGTCACTAATTTAAGCAAAGCCTCTGAAATTTCTTCTGGAGATATTGCACAGCACTACTGAAAGTCAGACCCACTGATATTTATAATATACTATCTTTTTACAACTGACTTCAAAATTCACAAAAATAAAAACAAATACAGGAGTGTGAGGTATTAAAGACACATTTTTATGGGGAAGAAGCAGCTCTGAAATGAGTAGAGAGTATTTATTCTTACCAACTATGTCATTCCTCATTGCTTCTGTAATAGGGATTGGTTTAGCAGCATCTGGAGAAATATATTTGGTAAAAGTACTAACTGCATCCCGTTCTATACCTGCAGGGAAGAAACACAGGATCAAACTTGGAACTCCTTGGCACAAATCTAAAACAAGGAGTGAATAACAAATGTCTGCTCTTCAGAAAAGCAGGTGCCCAAATCTCATCAAGTTTCCTCCCATGGAGCTTTCAGGGCACTGCTGGATGTTCTGCTGCTGACAAGCTGCAGTGACTGTGTGAGCTCCAGCCAGGTCACCACAAGCCCAGCAAGGACTAAGAAAGAATAAAGCAACACAGCTCTGAATTTTCCCTCTCACCAGACAAGACAGCACCTGCTTTTTCAGCTTAACCACCTCAGTCCCACAAGCAACACATTTCTGGTAAGTGAAGCTCTCAATTTCTAGCTCTCAACACAATGAAATGACTTGCATTATAAAGGAATTACACCAAAAAAACCCTCTGAAAATGGGATGCCTCAAGTTGTGCACCTGAAGGCAGAGGTTCTTTTCATGACTAAAATATAATTTCCCCTGTTCAAGTGACTTTGGAGATGAGTTTATGTATTGTGGAGGGACATGATAAATAACCAAATGAGAAAGACAAAGAGAAAGGGATGCAACACGAGGAAACAGTTGAGCAAACAAAAGGAACCAACATGAAGAAAGAAACATTTCCTTTTTGTCTGTAAACTTGCACAAATGAGGGAGGACTGAGTAGATGCAAAGTAGAGAAATATGTTACTGTGCATGTAGCTTACTACCAAAAAGAAAAAAATTTAAATCACTCTTACTTCCAGGAGCCTCTGAAGAGGTGGAATCCAAAAGACAACAAATCAGTTACACAGGGAAGAACTCTATCAAATCCAAGAATAAAACCAGTACATTCCACACAGAAATCTCTTCGTGTCTTGTTATTTGTGTTCATAAGTAATGGTTATTACTTATGTCATTTTACATGACACAGGATATTTACCTTCTGTGCAAAGTTAATTATCAGTTCTCAGCCCCATCATCCAAATTTTCTGCAATTCTTTTAAGTTGGGATGGGATGAGTGAGGGAAGAACAGGACATGGCAAAGTTCATCTTCATTTCTTAAGGTTACAGATGTAAGAACAGAAGCAACCTAAACTTACTGAGTACCTCATGATTTTGAAGTCTCTTCAGGAGCACATNTGGTCTCTTGAGCCTGGTAATTCAGACACGATCTGCCTAAAGGAAAGGACAAAGGGAATGAGCCCATAGAGTGCCACAGATGTGGGTGTTGGATACAAAAGTGTCCTGTAATGGAATTGTGAAGAGGCCATTGCAACACAATGGTGGTAATGGAACCTTTAACAAACCAACCTACTGTTCCCATTCACAACAACCCTCCCAGGGTAACACAAATGCTACTGTAACAGCAGCCGAACTTTTATGACCCATCTACTTGCTGAAAACCAAAGGACTGTGAGTGTACCAGAAACAACACAGAGCAAAAAGAAATGCTGGCAGTACTACAGAGGTGATGGAGCCTTACCTAAGTCTCCAAAATGAGCAGCTTCCATGTGACTTGGCTGCTTCTTAAGGGCAGCTGTCCGGCTGCTAGAAAAAGAGTCCATGTTGGCAGAGATGGCATTAATGGCCACATGGCTTGGTCCTGCAGCCTCCAGCAAGGCATGATTCCTAGTGCTTCTCTGAGGGGAATGTACTGGGATTGGAGCTGCAATCAAGACAGGAATGATTAAAACACCAGGACCCAATGCTAAGCACCCCAAAGTAAGACAGGGAGTTTGCAAGAGTCAGTGTTATTAAAACCTCATTGTACCACTGTGTGTCCTCTCTGATCACAGCCCTGATAGGAGTAAAAACAAGTTTTATTACAGCAAGAATAAACTCACTCCCACCCACCCACCTTGACTTTCCCCACTCAGCAGCAAATCAAGAGATGCCAAGTCTAAGTTTACATGTGAAATATTCCTGAGTCTTCCTGCTTCCTTGATAACCACTACTGCAACAGCTTAATACTCTGTCAACAATTCAGCTTCATTCCAATGCCCCTGCCAACCCATTTCCATGCCTTTTAGAAGGCTGAAATTGTTAGAAAATTCTGAACTACAAAGCTATCTATGAGTTTTAACATGAGTACCCTTCAAAAATACTTTTGTTGCCTCTACTTGGTTTTAAGAGGAGAAAAGCAACAAGGAAATATCTCTGGTGAAACTCAGGTTATAACCTTAACCCCCTCTGGCTGTTTTAGGACATGGCTGGCTACTGGAGCTGAAAGGGAACAAAGAACTTCCTCACACAAACCTCTGCCAGTGAAAATGCCTCAACTGATGACAAAGCTGAAAAAAACCAAAACAAGCTCCTGGCAGTTTGCAAATCTTCATTAGGTTGGGATGTCATGCAGGGACATCTTACACCTCTGACTCAAAATAAAGCACATCACAGCACATGTTATTTCAGCACACCACTTCCCAGGGATGTGTTTCATCAAGGTGCCAAGAAACTTGGGGTTTATGACTCCTATGCTGCATCACTTTATTTTTATTCACAATTTTATGAGACACTGACAGAAGTTGACAATTTCACACTTGTATGTCATGGTGAATGATACCTCAGGAGCAACAGTACAGGAGAGTTCAAACATTTAAGTTACTGCAAAGTGTTGGGCACCAAGACACCACTTGCTGCTTATTACAAAGCTTTTGGTATTTCATAGCAGCAATAATGGAGAAAACACTTTTTTCCAAGGCCAAGGGATGGCAGCAACAGGAAAACTTGGTGGAAGCTACTCATGTAAGGGTCAAACACCTGTGCCAAAGCCTCAGGACAGCACAACATGACACACACAACTTACTCTTTCCCATATTTTATTTGAAAGACCCAAGCTGAAAAAAGCCTTTAATTTTCTCTTGATGTGTATGTAACACAGTAACAAGTACAGAAGCAGGATTTTGTCTGAGGTTATAAAAGCAAAAGATCAAATTCATGCATTTACCTCTCACCTCCTTTCAGTATTGCAAAGAAACCTGACAGGATAAGCAAACTTGTTTTTCCACAATTGATAAACTTCTTTTCCATCAAGATTTTTCTTTCCTTTCCTAACAGACTTAGCAGCAAGATCTCTGTCCCACAAGGAGCAGCAGCAGAACAGCTACTTCTCCTCACCAGGATTTGCATCTTCAGCCTCACAAGCCACATGAGACAAAGTTTCTTTTGCAAATGAGACACAATGAAGCTGCATTTTACAAACTCCAAAGGACACTGAATGTGAACACGAAACTGCAGGAGCAATTTGTTGTAGATAAGGAGCAACCACCACGTGCAAGGTGACCGAGTTGCCTGATCACTTTGAATTAAAGCTCATGGCTGACATAATTTAATAACCTGCTGCACCTACAGATTCAGCAAGAGGAGGAGGGAAGATTAGTTACTATAAATACCCAGAAACAGAATTAAGTTCTGGGTTTGTTTTGGGTTTGATGCACAGGTCAAATCTGCACTCAGGCACAAGGAAATGATCCTGCTGGGCAAGGGTAAAATGGCAGATGATAGGAGAGATCTGAATTTATAGACAAAAGATTGATCTTACTTTTAATTGCTTTCACATCTGTGGTGTTTTCTTGTTCTTTGCCTTTCACTGTAAAATACAAGGGAAAATGTTAATGCTGTTTTGGGTGATGACTGGAATTTACCTGAGAATGGACACAAAATTCCCAACTCCAGCAAGTATCAGAGGCAGATGCAAATTATGCTTTTGTTAAAACTAATCTCTTGTTTAAATCTGCACATCCAGGAACTGACAGAGGCTTCCAGAGCTTTTCTGTTGGTTTATTTTCAAAAGCAAAACCTTATCATCCAGGAATTGAAAGCACATTAAAATTACCATGGAGGAAGATGTTTGCTGTCTGCAGGATTAAAGCCACACTCTGGGAAGAATGAGAAAGGTGTGTTTGAAGTGCAGGGCACTCTCTGTGAACGAGAAATCACACACCTAAAACCATCTCCCTGGTGTTACAGGAAGAGCAGCACAACACACACCACTGAGGAGATGACACAGAAAGCCAGAGCCTCCTGATTCCTCCCTCGTGATGGATCCCATGGAAATGTTCTGGAAACACTGCACAGAGTTAATGCTCTCATTGCTTAACCACCATCAAACCTCAGGCATGCCACTGACGGTGTAAAAAGTGAATGGAAAGGCGTTTTTTTTTTTAATATTAGTATTATTCCTTAAAGGAACCTCCTAAAGGAAGTGATTGAGGAGATCAGTTTTAAACAAAAATAAAGGAACTCCAGCAGTACATAAACAGGATGGCATGAGAAACAAAGGCAGTGGTGATATTGGAGAACATGATCTACCAGAGAAACCTCCTCTGTCTGCTCCAGGCCAGGATTATTACTACAAATAGGTCATCCCTGAACACCGACTGTGGAGCCTTTCCAGACACAACCACGAGTCACAGCCCAGCACAATCACACATTTACATCACAAAACACCAGCAGATTAAAAAAAAAACCAAAACACACC
>VYZS01029861.1:21087-49487 GCA_013400695.1 Neodrepanis coruscans | reverse complement strand
TCTCAGTTCCAGCAGGCAACAATTGAAATCAATAGATGAGCCTTTTAAGTATCATAAGAACAGAAAACGTATTTAGTTATCTATGGACAGAACAGATTAGTCTTTACATTGTGAAGTGATTTTATTTCTAAATACTATTTCTTTCCTATTTTTTTCCCTAAAGTTTCTAAACCAGTCTTCAAAATAAAGTGAGAGTTAAGGAAACTGAGTTATTAATCCTGTTTATGAAAGCTCTGTTACAAGAAAAAAAAATATGGATTTTCATTAAATGTTTAAAATAAATATTGATGTATTTTTAATAAATAGTAAAAAGCGTGGTGCATGTATGCAAAACTTGGCCATCAGATCATAGCATTTTCCATTGATTTTGTAAAGAGAAAATTGCTGCTTAAATAGCAAAGTGGGGAATCTCACACTCCTTATGGCAAAACAGAGCTATCAAACACATTCATTCATGCTCATCAGTTGGTGCACATGATTGATGCTGATTTTATCTGGATGAAAAGATAAGAAGTAAAAACAAAACTTTCTGAGATGTTAAAAACAGAAGAATTGAGAAAGATTAATCAGAAAAAAAAAAGGAAAACATAAGGATAAAGGAAGCACACACATAGAACAAAACATGATTAAAAAAAAAAAAAAAAAGAAGAAGAAAAGCAACCAAACAGAAGAAACAAAAAACAATAAAACAAATGATATATTAAATTGGTCTACCTAGCTGGTATGGAACTTCGCATTATTTCCTTCATAATACGTTTTTATTCTGTAGTTCATGCTTCATTTCCTGTGAATTTTTCAATTAAATAATGTGCAATGTGTAAAGTGGAGTGTCAGCAACTTACTTATTACAGAAAAAGAACTGTAATAAAAAAAAGAGCTTATGTGAATCAAAATAATGATTCTTTTATCTTAAGGTTCTTATGCAAAAGAAATTTCTGTAATAAAGGATATCTGGATACTCTGGAGAGTGTGCAGGTTTCTCTCCAGATCTCAATAAAGAAGGCACTACAACATACTAAAATTCTTCTTCTAATAATAATATGATAGAACTAGAAAGAGAAATGTAGATGTTGAATACCGCTTACATTCCCTCAGAGGTTAGGAACCTCGCTTTCATGAAGCTTTCAACAGATTTCTGATGGACAGACAAAGCATACTATACAAAATTCTCATCCATGGAATGGTTCAATCTCACTTCCAAACCATGGCGACATTTAGATAGGGTAAAAAACAAAACTATGTTTCTTGTCTTGACACTTTGAAGTGTTGTCTCTTTCTGTGCATCAGAGACATGACTTGACTGAGATCTCAAATTTATCAAATACTGTGTGTTCTACAATAGTTCTACTACAATATTGCATATTGAATCAATCAGTATACTGCAGAAAGATGCAAAGCCCTTAAATATATACCTTTTCTTATTACACATATTTATCCACAGTAATAATCTGTAACATATATGAAACTAAATGTTTGTGTAGCTACACTTTTTTGTTTTATTAAGTTTGACATTTTAATGTACAAAACTGCAAACTGACCGAATATATATACACACACATAAATATATTTCTATTTAACAAATTCCTTCATAAGCCTATTCTTATGTATGGAATTTCTTAAGCATATTATTTTCTCCTTTATTTACACAAAGTTCTCTTTGAGAAAGTGAATTTCTCTTTGTGTTAACCTACTTTAGTATTAATACAAAACAAAGGTCAGCACATTACAGCTAATCCAAATTTCAACAGTTTATTTTGAATAATTACTTCTCTGATGAAGGTATTTCAAACATGTTGTGTTGCTTGCAATTATATACATATATATACACATGTGAATGTACAAATGAAACTTCCAGTCAGTCTAAATGGACAAATGTTTTAGTTGACAGATGTTCCCATGATGCACTAAAGATTGTCAGAATTCAATTTTCAACCAGCTGCTTGAGGGAGTCTATTTTCATAATTACTTTGGTTGTAAATACAGTACTAAGAATACTTCTGAAGCACTGAGTCAATTCCATACTCTTGGTGACAATCACAGTATGTAGTGATTTTCAGGATATATCAGATGTTTGCTTGAACATAGCAACATTTTTTACTCATAGATTGCTGAGAATAAAGATGCTGAATAATATTGCTGCATGATCAATGGAAAATATCCTTTTCAGTATTCATGTGCAGTTTATATTAATTTACTCACAGGTCAATATTGCTCTTAGTTTGGATAAATATCCTCCATCATTCATAGATGTATAGATTTCAGTTATATCTCAAAACCAGTCAAAGATCTATTATGATCTCATCTCATTATTCCAGTAATCCTTGCATCCATTTATTCTAGAATAAACTAATTTTTCTTAGAGTGAACTACTGGAAACCTCTGCTCTATTTTAGATAATGTCATGTGAGTGACCTTCAAATAGCATTCTATCTATGGCTTTTTCTGTATCACCTATATTATTAATTTTTTTAATAAGTAACTTTAGTTCTGCTCTGGGGATTATAATTCTAATTCTCATTTTATTATAACACAAGAGACAATTTTAAGTATCTCTGTTCCAATCAAGAGAACAGTGTTGGTATAAAAGAAGACCTGGTGGTGAAGGCTCTGGCAGAGCCTTCTCCTGTCTGTATTAGTGTAATATTTAACTTCCAGACAGAGAAAAACCAGAAAGACCTGGAGGGGCTAGCACCCCAAATGAATGAAAAAAGAATGAAGTGGTGGTGAAGAATTGCTGAATTTTCTCATCTTGTGAGAAAAAAACAAACAAGGACTTGTACTTCAAGTGACGAAGACATCAAATAGATAAATTAAGACACATTTTTTGGTATCATAGACTTCCTTTAACTCCTCTAATCTCTCATAAAATAGAGGTGAGGGGACTACTGGAGAAATTCTTCTCACTTACAAAGGGAAAATGGACAGAGATCAGTACTTCCTAGTTATCTCTGTTGAAACTTTTTGTCCACTAGGGAGAAGAAACAATGATGAGGAGGATTACGCTCTACTGAATGAACTCAAGGATGCTGTTCAGTCCATAATCCCACAATATTTATACCATATGTGTCCATGACAGGATTATTTAACTGAACAATTTAAACCTCTTTTCTGCATGTCCAGAAATATGTTTCTGTTAAGATATCACAGCAAAAAATGTAAGTCTGCTTCTGCTGACTATATGGCTATACCAGATATATACTGTCTCTAGAACACAGACGGTGCGTTATGGTTTATAAAATGCAACATTTCAACAGCTAAAAGAACCCAGTTTAAGCAGTCACAGTTTTTAAAATTTCATTTTTTATTATATGAGACCAACATTTTCTGATCTGGTCGTGGTTCTTTTTTTTTTTTCATACCGAAGCAGGATTCCTGAAGCTGCTATTTTGTTAAAACATGGCCTCAAAAATCTGTTGCAATTCACCATTCTGGAGTTCTTTGATGCATTTCATGCATATTATCCCCAAGAAAGGAAAGGGTCAGTTTCCAACTCTCTCACCTAACAGCAAACCATCCATCGTGTAGGACTGCCATTACCCTGAAACCGGTATGTTAGTGGGAGGGTAGAAAAGGTAGTGATTTCTGCCTACACCTGCCAATCTGCCAGATTTTTTTCCTTTTCATCATTTTTAATAAACCACATTTTTTTGTCCCTCTGGAATCTATGAATTAAACCAACTCTGAGGTAAAGATGTTTGCTTAACCCATTGCAACCCTTAAAGTTGCAATGTCACAAGGAAACAACATGGACTATCTATAATTGTAGGAAAATTTGGATTACTTTGCTTCCCTCTTCACATACACAAAGGTTTTACTTGGTTTGACTTCATAGTGATTTAACACATTTTGAAGTTTAATAAGTCAGATATTAACAGAATGGCTCCACAGACTACCATGGATATTTTTTTTTCCATTTCCTAATAACACTGTTAATCTAGTAATGCAAAGATCAGAAAATCTGTCCATTTACTTATGTGTCTGTGACATGGATATGGTTCTAGCGGGTGTCTTTTCCCTTTGTCTCAGGAGGTTTAGATTAGATATTAGAAAAAGGCTCACTCAGAGGGTGTTGGGTACTGGAACAGGTTCCCCAGTGAAGTGATCACAGCACCAAGCCTGACAAAGTTCAAGAGGGGTTTGGATGATACTCTCAACCACATAGAGTAACTCTTGGGGATGATCCTGTACAAGGCTAAGGGTTGCACTCAATGAATATTACAATGCAGCCTGTTCTGTAATTCTGTGATATGTCTCTCTATGACTGCAGTTAATAGAAGTTTGCTCATATGGAGACACATACTGATTGTAACAACCATGTCTTACCAACTCATAATATTCTTTTTTAAGGCCCTAGGCTTCCCTGGTCTCTTGGGAGGCAATTTAATGCTATTTTATGGCAGTTACTAAAATGCTAACATGAATGAGAAAATGTCGTGGTTTTACCACAAAATTAGCGATTCTGACAAGAGATGTCCGAGAGAAGCCACAGACACACCCCAAAAGAAAGAAAACACACAAATATCACAGTTTATTTCACACACACAGAAAAACTGACAATAAAGTGCAAAAAACAGACANATTAATGTGTATAGTACAACTAAAATGTTCCATGGCAGCGTATGGATAAGCCTCAGTTGCTTTTAACCATACATAGGAGGAATAGGAACTGTCCTTGACTCTCTGCCAGTATTTGATAAATTAGATTTTAATATTAAATTATTATATTACATAGATTAACATTATAATATTGCATTGCATTATGCAATTTTATAGGAATTATAATACAATAATGCTATATTTATATTTAGGAAAGACTAAAAACATACTGTATTAGTCACAGCATAATATAATAAAGTATAATCAGAATGTGTATATAACATTTTAAAATTAGTATTTCTATATTAAATTTCTAATATTTTTTCTAAAATATATTTCTTAATATATAGTTATAATATATCAATTATAGAATTTGGTTGATAAAGTAAATATACTGGCTTATATTCTTTTACATTACATAGCATATTATTTACTTATATATTTGGATTTATTACTTTAATATTTTGGTTTTTAAAAAATCTGTATAAATACCCTATTTATAGTAATACTGCTTTTATTTATAACTATCACACATATAATATCAGATATGAACAGATAGAAATCCAAAATAAATCCAAGCTTTAGATTTTTCTCTTGAGATAAACTTTCAGAACCATAGGGGTCTTCAACAGATATTTCAAAACATAAGAAAAAAAAATCACAATGTTTAAAGCCTGACAGGTAAAAACTTGTAAGTATTTCTGTGCAATAATATGTTTTTTCAATAGATTGTAATTTAAATTAACACAAAAGTACAGTGTAGATATACTTGTCTTGTAACAGTTTCTTGTGAATAAGCTTTAAAGTAGAAAATACCTGTTTATATAAATTGAACTACTATGCTTACTTCTTTTAATCTGTTGAATATGAACACCAGCCATTCACTGAGCTTCACTTTGAAAGGCTTCCAAGATTTTCACCTTTGTTGGATGGCTCCTAAAGGACTAGGAGAAATAGCTAATTTTATTTATTTGCACTTATCATATAAATTAAATGAAAAACAGAAAATATTTGGCTGCTCACATTTAAATTCCTAATGTTCCAGATCTGACACTTTAACATTGCATTCATTGTAGCAAAGCGCGACAGCCCTAACTGTTGAATCCACAGCTAACTAGCCTCCTCATATTATAAGAATAAAGCAGGAATTTCAAATATTATGTCATGTCATTCTTGAGTGATAACACATGTAAAGTCATTCCCCTAGAAGCATTTAGTTAATATTCCTCCTTTACCTACATGTGGCAAGTTTCTTTGCCACTTCCAGTCCATCTTAGGCATATGAGAAATGGTGGAAAACACTGATAAAATTGAATTTTTAAAACTTTGTTTATTTTGGCATGGTGATGGCAGAAAACAATATCTATAGTCCTTTGGAAGTGTTGGTCATATACATTACTATGTAAATTATAAAATTGTTTATGATGGATTTGAAATACATTACAAAAAGGCAGATGCATCCCCATTTGAATTTTATACTGGATTCTTTGATATCTCTGTACAATGTAATAGGAGCAGCAATGTGTCTTCATGTTTTCCAAATCTAATTTTTAAATTGTTGCAACTGATATGCTGCTTCTCCTCACATTTTATTTCATTTTAATCTGATTTCACTTGAGACATTTTCACTAAGTTGTGCCCCTTAAACTTTTGAGTATTCTTTCACTTGTTATTTCTGATGCCTGCCAAAAACCACAGAAAATAATGACAATGAGTGATTCCTAGATAAACTTTTATTTTGATGATTCTTATTTAGAAAAAAAAAAATCCTAAACATTTAAGACTTCAGTGACCAACATATTTTCCAGTTGTCTTCCGAATATTTTTCTTTATAGACCTTGCTTGGATGGTGTTTAAGTGAACAGCATATCTTTACTTATCTAAATTGAAAATAATAATTACATGAATTTAAACTGGGCTACATGTTGCAGTATTAGTTCAATGCATGAATGCAAGTAAAATGCTATGTATGATGTTGACAGCAAATAAAAATATAAAAATGAATAATAACATAGAAAACAGTTGTTATTTATTAATAAAATCTGCATAAAACAGAGCTCTTTGCCTAAATATACACAGAATAACTCATGCATATATCACATAATATCATTAGGGACAAATTCTGTTTGTAAAATGTTTCTTTCAGTGCTGGTGAGAGTGCATCACATATTAGTATGATGAATGACTTAAGAAGAAAATTACTATATCTGCATGAGTTTTGATTTTTTTTTTATGTCTGAACCTACAAACAGTTCCATGTTATTAATAGTGCTGTCAAATACTCAAGCTCTCAAGTATATATAGTAAATTAATATAACTTGATATTGAAGATACAGATTGATTTTAATAACCATTGTTTATTATTAATTGTACATTACTGCTTATAATTAAATTTATTTGACCGGTAAACTGGTAAAAACATATAAAGAAACAGTTGAGGTACTCAACAACTTTCTCACTTCAAAATTCTGGCAATCTCTTTTCCCACAGCTCTTAAGTTAATGGACTACAAAGCAGGGACTGGGGAAGGAAAATTTCTCTCATTGTAAAAGAAAATCAGGTTTTTGACCAACTGAAGAACAAAAACATTCATAAGTCTAGGGGACCTAATGAGATGCATCCTAGAGTCCTGAGGGACACTCTCCATGATGTTTCAAAAGTCATGGCAGTCATATGTTTCCATCTCACTCCTTATCTCACATAACTTTCTATACTAGCCCTGCTGCCATAAGTACTTGGACTTTTATTTGGAGGATTTTTTTTTACAACAACAGAGTTGCCTCAGATTTTGAGTAATCTCCTATTACAAATTCCAGCATGTGATAAATGCCTGATAACCACAAACATCTGAAATTTACTTGAGCTAATTCGAGTAATCTAGCAGTAGAAAAGCTGTTATTCAAAACAGAGAATACAAAGTTTTACTCATGGGTACACAGTGTATACTAGAATAATTTTTCCTTTTATTGTTACTTACAACAAGTAGTTAAATATTTATAAATTGGTAATTATAAATATTTCTCTGTTGCAAAGGTATACTGAACAGCTATTATGTTTCTTTTGCCATCCTTAAAGTTCCACCGACAATTTTCTTTTGCAAGGACTGTCAAAGCTATTTACACAGGATGATGAAAGATAGTTTGCAAAATGATACTGTAATTTTAAACCTACAGTAGCCAAAGTTCTGTCATTGATTATATCAGAAACTATAAGCACTTTAATTATTTCAACCAGTAAATTTTAGTCTTATAGTGCTAACTAGGTGTGCCAAAAAAAACCCACAAAAAAACCCACATTCCAATTCAAATTTTCCAGCTTTCTGCAGTGTTGCAAACTCTATCCAACTCCAACTGAAAAACAAACAACAAAAAAAGCAAAAGCATAAACAAACAAACAAACACAAACAAACAAACAAAACCAGAAAAAAGAACCCACAAGCAAAAAATCCACACAGAAGTTAAACATAATTTTTAAATCTATCCCTGTACAATTGATAGTTTTTCTTCATTTTTATTATATATATATAGCTTGAGGAAACAATGCAATATGCATTTGGGACTGGGGAAGAAGCATGGAAGCTTAACTAAGGAAATGCTTTACACAGTGAATATACATACTCTGTTTCCTTATCTAGTGGAAGCAGACTGAAATTGCTGTTGAAAATACAATCTGGTTGGGAACATGTGGTATGTGGATATAAAATTTCTCTAAAAATGATCTTCATTTTGTCAGTTCCTTGGATTTAAGTTATGAAAAAATGAATGTCACTTCTGCAAACTGAAATCCCCTTCAAATAACTATTTTGTTTATTTTGTGTGTAGCTCAGTCCACACACAGTCCAGTAAATAACTACCTATATAAAGAATACAGATTCTTTCAGTACGTTTTCTTTTTAAGCCTGATTAAGTAAGACCTAAACAGTGTCTCATTAGTTATTGTTTCATTATCAGTATTTTGTTTCTCTGTAGCAGAGCAAAATAGCTGTTACTCTGTGATGGTTGCGGTAGAAGTAAGCTTGACTACAAGATTGTTAAATGATGTTTCAGGAGTGCACTGAAACAAAATACCATTCTTTTAAGCCTGGTTGTTCTGTATCCCCATGACCAAAAAAGGAAAGAATTCTTTGCCTGATTGCAGTGTATGGTGTCAACCTGACATAAACTCTATTTTTTCAGCAACCTTATTGCCCTCATACAACAATAGCAGTATTGCACTGGCAATGCACTTTCTTTACAGAAACTCTTTAGCTGATCTCTTTTTCTTGTGCCAGTTACAACTCAAAAGGCTGTGAAATTAAGAATATAGAATTACTCCTACATAGGATGTGTAATTGGTTCTATTTTGTGCAATAATAGCTTGAATATTTTGAGCCACTATAAAGTTGAAAAATGAGCTTGAATTGGGGCATATGATCTTCAGTATATAAAGAAATAGTTTTTCCCTCTGAGAAATTAAAACGCTTTTAAAGAATAAGGCCATAAAATATCAAATGAAAGGTGGGTTTGATCTTGGCTGGCTGCCAAACCCTCTATCTTGCTACTCTGTCACTCCACCTTCTCAACAGGACAGGAGGAAAAGCTTGTGATTCGAGATAAAGACCAGCTACCATCACAGAAAAAAAAAAAAAAAAGAAAAAAGGCTTCACTCAGGGAAAATGGATTTAATTTTTTGCCCATTAAAAATAAAGTAGGATGATGAGAAACAACAACAAAAAATTAAAACAAACAACTCTATTCTTCCACCCCTCCATTCATACCAGAACCAACTTGCTCCAGATTTCTCTACCTCCTCTGTCTGAGCATTGCACAGGGGTAGGGATGGGATGTTGTGGTGAGTTATTAATGAGTCGTCTCAGTTCTTGCCTCTTCACAGTCTCCTCCTGCTCCAGTATGTGTTCCCACCTATGGGAGACAATCCTCTATGAACTTCACCAATGTGGGTCCTTCCTACAGGCAGCAGTTCTTTACAAACTGATTCAGCATGGGTCATTTCTATGGGGTGCAGCCCTTCAGAAACAAATCTCTCCAGTGTAGATCCCCCACAGGTTTACAGGTCCTGGAGAAAAACATGCTCCTGCATGTGCTCCTGTCCACAACACATAGCTTTTGCCTGCTCCAATGTGGGCTCTCCAGCGGTTGCATTGTTCTTCAGCACATATCCACCTACTGTGGCATGGAATATTCCACAGGCTGCAGATTGTGTATTGACTACTAATTATGATTAAAATTTTACTAACTTAGATACATATAAAAAAAATTGTCCACACTTCTTTAATATTCCAATGATATTAAAATATGTTAAATCATGTGAAAATTAGCAACATCAGCGGGCATCATTTATTTTAACCTGTAGCTCAGGGTGTAACACAGAGGGAACAAACTTTGTTGAATAAGCAAAATGAAAAGAATTTCTTGTGAAGTTTAGTTAAATGACACAGTTTCCTGATGGGAATTTCTAAGTACATTTATTGTTTGCATAATTAGTCCATCAAATACTCAAAAGTTCTTTTGAATCTGTAAGAAGATATATTTAATGATTCTTGCACATAATATACGCTCACAAACATTATCTGCCTGTTGAAATGAATGCACAGAGCACATCAATAGAGACGATGAAAAGGTTCCCTGAAACATCTGGCACATAGATCCATACACAAGAAAGCCTAAGAAATGTGATATACCATATGGGAAGCAAAGATTTGAAGAGATAAGTATGGTTTGGAATAAACTTGGCTTTAAAAGTAAAAGGCACACAACCAGAAGACATGAAGGAACTCAGGGAATAGCAAAGGTTGTGATATTCAAAGCCTGGTATATATAAAATTATACGCCGGTGGTGCTTCTTTCAGAGAATCAAGGGAAAACTCCCAAAAGTAATAGTTTATATTATTATATTGTATTGTATTATATGAAAATATTAATATTGTCGTATATTCAATGGTCATATCAAAGGTCTTTGTTAATGAATTCCTTTTTCTTCATGTAAGGAAAGTTTTCTTCACAACTTACTTCACAATTGACTATATTGAAATATATAATGAAATTCTTCCTTTGGATTTTCAGACCTGTCAACCTTTAAACTTGTTTTTGTTTCTTTTTTTTTTTAAACTTGTTTTTGTTTCTTTTTTTTTTTAAAACTTGTTTTTGTTTCTTTTTTAAAAAAAATATTTTTATTCTCNCTTGTTTTTGTTTCTTTTTTTTTTAAACTTGTTTTTGTTTCTTTTTTTTTTAAAACTTGTTTTTGTTTCTTTTTTAAAAAATTTATTTTTATTCTCAGTTTTCGAAAATGCTCCTTTTTCTCTTTCTACTTGGTTTCCCCAAGCACACCCTAATTTGCTTTCCGTATTCTCATTAATTCTTCAACAGTGTCTGTTAGAATGAAATTACAGGAAGTACACAAAGCTTGATTTCATTTGAAATGCCTTCATCAGTTGAACACTGCTCTAGTTCTAAACATGACTTTTTTTTCTATCTAAAGGTCTAGGCGTGGAACATAATAACCTCATGAGCATTTCAATCTCAATTTCATCTATTTCATCTTTAGTGTGGAACTTTCCCTAAATTTGCAAAATGCTAATTCATGTCAACACCGCAAAGTCTTGCCCATTTAAACTAACACTGACAAAATGGCAAAAGTAGAAACTGAGGTGTTTTTTTTGTTTTTGTTGGTTTTTTTTTTTTTTCAGTTTGTTTCTTAGATTTTCCTCTGACTTACAAATTGCCCTGAATCTGAAACAGCTTCTCTTGGCTGTCAAACAGAGTGAAGCAGAATTAACTTGTAGCAGCAAAGGAATCAGAGGTCTCATTAATAAAATGTACAAAACTTACATATAAATGATGACACTGAAGCGTGTACACAGTCATTTAATATTGTTTTGGACTGCCCTACTTTTTCTATAATATACCCTTATTTTTCTCCATAAGAGAACACCTAAAAATACATTTTCAGAGAAGCTCATCTAGTTTGAACAGAATAAGAAACTGAAAGGGGAAAAAAAACCAAGTATTGTGTGTGTATTCCACAGGGGAGTTTAGTGATATTGTTTTAATTTCAACAGTAATAATTTTAGTAATATGTAGTAAAGTATAGCTGACAGGAAAGGTGAGACCTCTTAAAAAAACCCCAAATCATATAACTACAAAATCATTAATATTTTCATTAATTTTTGAAGTTCTTACTATATATTATAAAAGAGAAAATATAATTTATATCTTTAATTAGACTATATAAGCTCTTATATTGTTGATTTTTGTGTGCATGTTTTTGTGCGCATGTTTTGTGTGAAAAAAAAAGAACTATATTCCAAGATATTAGGAATAACAGATATCAATTTTTATTCCTTCTTTGCAATACAGAAAACTTCCTTTTCTGGAACTCTGAAACTATACAACTAATTTCTGAAGGGAGGAAGAAAGGAGAACATTACTTGTAAATTTACAAAAGTTGCTTGTCAGATGAAGGAGCATTACTGTATTGCCCCGTTCCTCCTAAGAAATAAGAAAAAGGTCCAGCAATTGGAATATTTCTTCTTCAACCTCCTTCAAAACTACGAAATCAGAAACTTAGTGAAAGAATTGTTAGTTGAGTGTTTACACTGAAACATATAATATTGGTCCACTGAAAATGCTGTCTCTCAGATCATCTTCACATTATCCTATGTGCAAGCATGATTTTTCTGACTCAAATACCTCACGAGTTTTTCTGGATATCTGCCTTTGCTAGTGTATGGTGTTACTTCCTATTCTTAAACCACAGTCTTCCCTGTTGACAGTTTCTTATAGACTAAGTAGCTATTTCAAGAACCAGTCCCTAATCTGAAAGAATCCTTGGATTTTGCACGGGATAACAAAAAATATTTTATGTAATTCTTTTAATACTGAAAGTTGACAAGAAAAACAAACAAACAAACAAACAAACTACCTGCTTGTACTCTGATATGCAATTAGCAACTTTGTAAAATAAAAAAAAGAAATTAAAATGAAAGATTACGCATGCTATGTAATACTAATCTTTGAAGTTTCAGGAGACTGCAGGTCCTCACAATATTAATAAAAATATCCTAGCTATTTCCACAACAGGCTTAGTGTTTTGTTTTTTTTTATTTTCAGAGGGAAAAGAGAGGTCTGCCTGTTTCTAAACAGATTTACTTGTAATTCCTTTGTCTTTTTTTATTTAAAGGAACATTTTATTTCTTCTTAAAGTCAAGCAGTGACAAGTATAATTCCAACAATTATGTGTGAAAAACTTTTATTTTATCTATTGTTGAAAATAGATGCGAAAAAAAGAAAACTTCTTTTTTTTTTCCCCTTTAAATTGCATGAATTTTATTGGAAAATAAATTGGACTGAAGATAATAATTCATTAGCTTATGTTTTGGTTTGAGACAGTGGGAGGGCTATTTAACCACAACTGAGATAAAAGCTCATTAGAGAAATGAAACAAAATTTATTAAAAATAAAATTAAAAATAAAAATATGAATGGGGAAAAAAAAAAGTATGGATATAAATATGGTACCAACCACAGGAAAATGAAACAAGAACAAAAAAATCTCAAAGATAACCATGCCCCCACACCCAAGAACCACGCCCCCAACACACGACCCCAAGAATCCAAACACCTGGAACCCAGAAAACAAACTTATCCCCCAGACACCAGCCGTCTAAAACCCTAAACAGGATTAAAACTGTAACAAACAATTCAGCAGCAAAGCAGAGTGCAGGATCCCACTGGCACGAGGGGCTTGCTGAGATCAGGGGCACAGCAGGAAAACCAGGAGACAAACCACAGCTAGGGACAAGGAAGGTGGACAGTTCAAAGGAAACAGATGAACCCAAGGCCCACGATCCTCCTCTTGGAACAGTCTCTGGGAGAGAGAGAGAGAGATCACCAGAGCCACTGAACTTTTTAAAAGCTCTCAACTACTTCCCCCACGCCGTCCCGTCTCTTCCAGTAGGAAGCAGCTCCGAGATATCAATCCTGTCTGCTTTCCATGGCCTGCGCCATCAATCATGGTGACTCGCATGCCGAGTCACACAGTCGGGACCCGGTGGCGGTGCGACCAGTCCGGGAGAAACATGCACAGCCGCACCACTGGGCTCCACAGTCTGGGAGACTGGGGTATGGGTGTGCGGGGTCACATCCCTCTGCTGCAGCAGGCGCTGCAGATGCAATTCCCCACACAGCACTGCCAGCAGCGACTCCGGTGCCTGACCGTGCACATGCCAGGGTGGCACAAGCTGGGCTAGGGCCACCGCTCCACTTCCTGCACCATGGTACCATGAGCTGCACCTGCCACTGAACCAGCCGCTGCTTCCACCAACCCCACTGGGGCCACCATGAGCTGGGCCGGCGGTCAGTGCTCCGCTGCCACAAGATGCACTCCGAGAGAGAAAAAATGGGAAAGAATTACAAAAATAGGTTATGTACACATCAGAAGACCCCTCCCTGTGTGCTTAAATGGTGACAGCATATAATCTCACAATATTGTTTTTTTTTACTAGTGTTCTTAGTTAATTGATAACAATATTACTAAAGTGCACAAGGTGTTGCAAAAACAAAACCAAAACATGGTTGTCTCTGCCCTGGAATACTGGAACATGTTCCCCATTTGCTTTCCTTTTTCAATATTTCTTTTTACTTCATAAATTATACTACACTGTTATTAAGTTAAACCTTATTAGTTTGTTATTTACTGGTTGACTGCTTTTAATTCAACATTTGAATTTTGCTATCTGAACTCTTACCTCATTGTAGAAAATCGGTCCAGAAACATTCTGCTACAGCTGCTTTTGAGGTCTTCAATAATAACTTAAATATAACAATATTTTGAAGAGATAATTGAAATGACATATTGCTCAGTTCATGCCAACATTATAAACATTTATTCAGCATATCAGGCCTCTTGCTGAACTTTAAAGGATTGTTTCTTCTTTCAAGGAGACCTTAATGACTTTCTCATAATGAGACAATGAAAACCAGCTCTTGAAAAGTAAAAATACAAAAAATAACCTCTCTCTGGCTGTGGATAGCAAGAACAACATGAAGGTGAGATTCTTCAATCATCATTTCCACTTACACTCAATATAGACTGTACCTGTCACTTGTCAAAAAAGGCTGTGAGAGACTGAAATGGTTAACATTGCCCAATGTTAACAGTGTTTAAGATTGCTGAAAAGCTTTTGTCCACGGTAGCAAACTGGGCAAAGAAGCAACTGCTTATGGAAGCCCACCCCTCCCTGAATTTGCCTGCTACTTTGGACTGTGACAGGAACCTGAGATAAGACAAAGGTAGTACAATTTTCTAATTATCCCAGGAGAAGAATGTCTCCACAAGTGTGAAAGACTGGAATGCTGATGGCTCGGACAAGCACACATAACACCTCAGGCTACAAGTTAGGTGTTGAACAAAATAAGGACAGAGACAAATCCTGGTGGGGTAGTGTTTCTTTACGCAAATGTCTCAACTGTGATAGGTCCTCTCCAGGGAGGTACTGAACATTCACATGAAGGCTCATGTCTGTTGATTGGCCAAAATGCGTCATAATAGACTCAACTGCACTGACATAACAGGCAACTGCATCGACTTAAAAGGTGTCAAAGACTCATGAAATGTCCCATGATCCAGTATTACAATGTCCATTGTAAAACTCCCCACCAGGATCCAGGTGGCAAAGGGAGCAGGGTGGGGGTGGGAGTGTGTTTTTTCCTAGCCCAAGCATAATAAAAAACCATGGGCTTCTTCCCTCACCACCTGAGTCTTCCCTCAGCAGATCCAGGCTGCAACCAACATTTCAACTACGCTTCTCTCATTGAGAAGGCCACAAGAAGAGAACCAATGGAACGCCTTTGGAATCCATGGAGTGTTGGAATTTTTTTCTACTTAATCTGCTTCTCTGTCACTCTCTTTCTCTATCAACTGTCTCTTTTTCCTATTTCTTCCTATTTCTCTCTTCCTCACATTTAATGTTAAATGTAAAATCTGTACTATTGACTTCAGTGCATGGTTTTGTTTGCATCTTAATTCATGCAGAGGCATCTAATTTTAAAGCACCTGAACATAACAGTCTTTCAGACCTTTTAGTCTTTTCATGTAACAGTGGAATAATGTTGAAAGAATGGCAAGTCATGGTGCAGTGCAGTTCAAGTCCTACAGGAAATATGGTTCAAACTCTTGCTTGTCTACTTGTACAGGGTAACATTTTAAGTAGTGTTTCAAACAATTCTTTAAAGTGTTATCAACTCTGCCAGTAAGATTCTAATTAAGAAGTAATGAGAAACTTAACTGGTTTTTCATAACTTGAGGTACTTTTTCTTCAGTTGATTATAGAGGCTGCTTTCAATTATTTCATTTACAAATTATTTGAAAATTTACTTCTACATTATTTGAATTGTTACAAATTGCTTTTTGAAATATACTTGTTAAGTAGAAGTTACTTCTATTAACTTAATGGCTATAGCTCTTTTCAAGTATTAGAAACTTGCTGATACTTAAAATATGTGATGTTAAATGGTACTTACATATCTTTCCAAGTCATAATACAAAAAACTCAAACTTGTTTTCAAACATCTCACCAAATTACAGATCACACTATTCATTTCATTCCACGTCTACAATGACAAAGTGTACAGTAACTCCTTTTGATAAAAGCTTTTTAATTTTGTTTCTTAAATCACATGCAGTACTACATATTCTCCAATTCTGTACAGTTTCTTCTCCCTTATTATTTAATTACATTATTGAGAAGTAATGGATATTTCCTCCTTTTTGTGAGTCTCACAAGTCAGTAAATTTCATAGCATGTCACTGTACACTCTCTACATGTATAAATCAACTTTGAATTTAATAGAATGTCTCTTGCCAATATAAAGATAGCATTCTTTTAGAGTCATCTAGTCCAGCATCCCTGCTAGGGTCATCCTAGAGAATATATGGCATAGGATTGTGTCCAGATAGTTCATGAATGTCTCCAGTGAGGGAGACTACACAACCTCTCTGGGCAATCTGTTCCAATGTGTGGTCACCCACACAGTAAAGAAGTTCTTCCTCAGTGTTTTTCTGCTGAAAAATTGATGAGCTGCAATGCGACTGAGGGCATGTCTTTCTGCAGAACTAGAAGAGCCAATTACCAGTCTTTACTTTGTGACATTAAACACTGAGGGAAACATTAAATGGGAGCAGAGCCCATGTTATAAAACTAGCAGCAGGAACCAATCAGGCAATTTTTTCCATAATATGATAGATTTTGAAAGAGAAAGCAAACGTAACTTTCTCAACACTGAACAAGAGAAACTGTCCAGGACAGCAAACAAATGAAAAACTAGTGATCTAGGAATTTCTATCATAAATCCCTGTGTNAACTTGTTTTCAAACATCTCACCAAATTACAGATCACACTATTCATTTCATTCCACGTCTACAATGACAAAGTGTACAGTAACTCCTTTTGATAAAAGCTTTTTAATTTTGTTTCTTAAATCACATGCAGTACTACATATTCTCCAGTTCTGTACAGTTTCTTCTCCCTTATTATTTAATTACATTATTGAGAAGTAATGGATATTTCCTCCTTTTTGTGAGTCTCACAAGTCAGTAAATTTCATAGCATGTCACTGTACACTCTCTACATGTATAAATCAACTTTGAATTTAATAGAATGTCTCTTGCCAATATAAAGATAGCATTCTTTTAGAGTCATCTAGTCCAGCATCCCTGCTAGGGTCATCCTAGAGAATATATGGCATAGGATTGTGTCCAGATAGTTCATGAATGTCTCCAGTGAGGGAGACTACACAACCTCTCTGGGCAATCTGTTCCAATGTGTGGTCACCCACACAGTAAAGAAGTTCTTCCTCAGTGTTTTTCTGCTGAAAAATTGATGAGCTGCAATGCGACTGAGGGCATGTCTTTCTGCAGAACTAGAAGAGCCAATTACCAGTCTTTACTTTGTGACATTAAACACTGAGGGAAACATTAAATGGGAGCAGAGCCCATGTTATAAAACTAGCAGCAGGAACCAATCAGGCAATTTTTTCCATAATATGATAGATTTTGAAAGAGAAAGCAAACGTAACTTTCTCAACACTGAACAAGAGAAACTGTCCAGGACAGCAAACAAATGAAAAACTAGTGATCTAGGAATTTCTATCATAAATCCCTGTGTATGTCTATAATTGAAAAGTCAAGATAGCAAGGCAAATTCTCAGCTAAGTCATGAACACAAGCATAGTTTTGCCATTATTCAGTCAGGATGTTCCTGGGCATGGTTTTGGACATCTGCTTTTTCACCGTCAGAGGATAGCATGAACTGAGGACAGCATGAACCAAGGACAGTTACATAGATAGATAGATACAGATAGAGATAGAGATGATAATATAGATGATATAGATATAGATATACAGATATATAGATATATAGATATGTATTAGTTGCTTATTCAAACACGGCTGAAGATAAGGAAGGTCCAGTGAAGGGCTATGAAGATGATTAGCAGACTGAGCCATCTCTCTTCTGAGAGAAGGCTGAGGAAGGTAAGCCTCTTCAGACTTGGGAAGAGACAACTAAGAGAGTATGTTACCAATGCACACAAAGATCTTGAGGGTATATGTCAACAAGATGGGGACAAACTCCTTCCAGTGGTGCCCAGTGACAGGACGAAGGGCAATGGGCACTAACTGAAGCACAGGAAGTTCCCTGTGAATACAATGCACAACTGTATTGTGAGGGTGACTGTTCAGAGGGTAAATGGGCTGCCCAGAAAGGTTGTAGATTGTCCTTTTGTGGAGGTATGCAAAACCCTCCTGAATGTGATCTTGTGCAACCTGATCTAGGTGAAGCTGTTTTAACAGAAGGGTTGGATCTCAGAGCTCAATTACAACACTAAGCATTCTGTGACTAAAATGGAATGAAATCTCTGGGGAAAAAAAAAGGGGTTTAGAGAATTCATAAACTTCTGTGAGATTGGAAGAAGAACTTCTGTGAGATTTCCTGGATTAGAAAGGAGCTGGAGAAGCTGTAAACTGAACTAGAACAAAAGTGACACAAAACCCCCTGGAGAAAAAGATATGGAGCTGAGAAAGAAAGAAAAAATTATTTATAAATATAGGATTAATTAGATTCCCAAGTATGGATGTTTCTTTTAGAATTCTGTACTGTCAACATTGAAAGTCATAAAGGATGGATGTATGCAAAAAAGTTTGTCTTAAATGACTTAATTTTGACAAGTCAGGGTCAGTTCCAAAATTGGATAAAACGAAAATTCACATATACTCCAGAAGGTCTTAATTTAGCCCTTAAATAAATAAAGCATTACGCAAGATTTCCTACTGGCCAATAATTTCAGTTCACTAACTGTAAGATTAGATTTATTATCCATGGTATAATGTTTATTTTATTTCTGAGGAGGCATCATATACTGAGAAATAATTTAGTTTGGTGAAAAAATTCTGAATTTAATTTGGTGGAATGTTGTGGAAAGGATAATAGTGACTATTTTAGGAAAAAGAAAAGTTGAATTGACATTAAATAAAGATCTCTGTTTCTTAAAGAGGGCAACACTATACCTGGTCTAGTGAAACGTGTCCCTGCCAATGGCAAAGGGGTTGAATCTAGATGATTTTTAAAGTCCCTTCCATTCTAAGATTCTATGATTCTATTATATTGTTAAACTGATAAGGAATGAACCGGGCTAACAAGGCTAAATAACAGTGTTCTGCAGTAGATAAACTCACTTGTGGACCTGGCAGACTCTTATGAATAAGAATTCAAAGAGGATGTCCTTCTTTCTTTACATCTCTTCAAGAAAATCAGTACAGTCTAATATTCTTTTAACATTTCTAGATCTGTTGTTTCCCTTAGAAGTTCTCTTAAGACCACTAACAACTATTTCTCTTCCATGTAAAGCATATCTTGTGGGGATTTTTAGCCCGCTTCAGGTTAATCCTTCATCTATAGTTAATTGAAACTTGTTTTCACTACAATAGATCAATTTCAGTGCAACTACAGCAGATCAATTTCAATAGTTAACTTCCATTTGTTCCCTATATGAGTACTTTTTTTTTTTCTTTAAAGTAAGTTTGGGAAGCAGAAATGAAAATCACCTGCTTATCTTTCTTTACAATTGTGACTAAGTAAGCCCAAGAAAAAGATTGATTTTTTTTTTTTTTTTGAGTAACTATGGATAATTCTGTTGATATTCTATTCATGTCCTGGAGTGGTAAGCGAGGCAAGTACACAACAAGGCATAAAAAACAGAGACCCTGCAATGTAGATAAAGACAGGAAGACTCCTTGGTAATGACAAATAGGGAAGAAAGTATAAAATGGGTAGAAGGCTTCCAAAATGAGACTATATTGTGTTACAACTAAGAAGCTAATGGATAATTTTTGAACCCCTGCTTATGCAACAAAAGATTTACTTTCAATTTTTTCTGACTCAGATTATTTGAGTGTTTCCCATTTCAGAAAAAATCATATTTCACATTGTATTCTGACAAAACATAATAATGGGGATGGAAAGACATTCTGCAGTTTTAAGCATTGCTGTTTCAATGAGATTTTCACTGACTTTGTTCTAATCCTGTTGCATCAGGAAGAAAAAATTAAAGAAAGGGATGCTGACAATTAAGAGACTTATTTTTTTTTTGTCACATCTCTAGGTAGATGTTATAGGTTCGTTTAAAGCCGTTTTTTTCCGGCCGGGGGTGGGGACGGGCGAGCGCGGGGATGGTCAGCCGGAGTGGGTCCGGCGGATCGCCGCCTCCGCCGCCCCTCCGTCTCCCGGGCGCGGTCCACCCGGGGTTTCAACCCGGCGAGTTGTGGTTGGCCGGCGCGAGTTCGGTGAGCCTCCCACCTCTGCCTCCCTCCGTCGCCAGGTGTCCATCCACTTACTGGGGGCGAGCAGGGCCGTAGCGCGGGGCGGCACGGAGAGGAGCCGTTGGGCGCCAGTTCTTGGGGCTCATCCCAGGGCCGGCGCTTGTGCGGGGGCGCTCCCTCCACCCTTCTCCGCGGGCTGGAGGGGGCGGTGCTGGGGGGTGGCCTGCGCGGGGCTGGTGCCGGGCCCGGGAGTGGTGGCAGGCAGCAGCGCCAGAACGTGGCGATCCTGGCTGGACGCCGCCATTTTGTCAAGCATGCGGACCGACCGATGCTAAGGCTGCACCGGCGGTGCATGGTGGCAGCACCAGCAGCAGCACCAGCCTGGCAGCGGCACCAGCCCAGCGGCGGCAGCCACGTGGTGGCCAAATGGCGGCCGCCATTAGCGGAAGTGCCATCTCATCACGCGTGGCGTTTCCGGATGGCTGCGGTGCTTCCCGTGGGCCACTGCGCGCACGGGGCGGGCCCCCGGGGTGACGACCAATCACAGGAGAGGCCGGCCCCCTTAGACCCATTTGCACAGGCGCAGGATTGGGACCTCCTTATAAAAACGGAGGCCGGCCGGCCATCTTTCTCTTTTCTGCCTCAAAGCTCAGAGGAGCCACACCACTCTTTGCCGCTGCGTCGGAGCTGGTGTCCACATGAAGACGGGTCAGAGGTTCCGCCGCAGCGACTTGGTGTGGTAATTTTCTGGGAGGGGGAGCCGTTCTTTTGATCACATTTTTTTCGTGATTAGGTTTCTCTTTCTTTCTTTTTTTTCCTTTCTCTTTCGGAGGGGTGGACTTTCCTCTTTCTCGGAATTGCATTCTTCCTTGTGAATTCCTGGGAGGCAGATTGTCTTCCTCGGGGAGGGGGGTTGTTTCTTCCCTTTTGTTTTTTTTCCTTTGTGGTTTTTCTTTCCTTTCCCTGGGAGGCAGGTGGTCTGGTGGTTATCTGCAGCTATTCCCCGGGGTCCAAAGACCACATCTCTTCTTCCATCAGCACTAAATCCCTTCCTGGGCTATCAAAAAGGGGAGGGAGGGGGGCGCGCGCAGTTTCTAATTTTCTTGAGTGTTTTTCCTTCAGTCAAAGCCAGGCGGAAGCTCGCACTGCTAGGGGGGTCCTCAGACCGGCCACGTGCTTCCTGTAATTACCCCAGCGTCTCTCCGGGGGCCCAGAGAGAGACCAGCACTATTTCCAGAGCGTCCTCATCCCAACACGGTCCATGGGAAACTTAATTTGTTTGTTTTTTTGCACTTTATTTGTCAAGTTTTGTGTGTGCGCAAAAATAACTGTGATATTTGTGTGTTTTCTTCATTTTGGGGTGTGTTTGTGGCTTCTCTCGGAAATCTTTTGTCCAAAATTGCTAAATTTGTGGTAAAACCATGACAGTAGAGCATCATTAGGCTTCTTTGCTCAGTGTCTACCCATGGTTCCTTATTTTTACAGTTTTGACAGATGAATACTTTCCCTTCCCTCCACTGTTTTTCCCATCTGTTGTCTCCCACAATAATTTCATTTCTCTCTGATTCCTATAGAGATGGTTTACACTAATTTCTAAGGGGAAAACCTAGAGGAAGTATGGCCAGAGGAAAACAGGGCAACCCATCCATTTCTTGCCCTACAGGGAAGAAGCGCTGGCCTGAGCAATAGCAAACACAGTTGTTAACTCTCTCTTAAAGCCATCCCTGAGCCCTTGCCTAGGAAGGAGGAGGAAGGAAACTGCAGAGACCACCATCACAGGGACTGATACTCCATGATCTTACAACTGATCATCATTGCTATGCCTCTCGTCTTGGTACTATTCTGACCTTCAGAAGGATATACAGGTAGTGGAATGGACAGCACTTATATTCATCATAATCATCACCTGCAGCTGTGGCTGTAAAGACACCTAGGGAAAAATGTAAGGATTAATAATTTCTAATTAATTTCCTGTCATGCAGTGTTTTTCCAATGTGAGAATCAAGAGGACTGAAAGGGTTCGGGTTTAGTCTTATACTTTCTAAATATTCAGTATGGAATGCCTTGTTAGTTAGAAAATATTAAATCTAGGAATATTTTTTTTAGAAAATAAGTTTGTCATGAAAACAGGAGTTGGCTATTGATTCTATGTTTCCTTTCTGTTCTTGTGAGGTAGCATGTTTTAAAAACAAAGCATAGAAAAAAACTGAAAAATCATGTTTTTCACCTTTAATAATAAACAATATTTCATTATATATTTTATTATTATAATTTTTATAAATATAAATATATAAATAATTTATATATTATTATTATATATTTTTATATATTATAATAAATAAATTGTAACCTTAAAGTTGCTTTATTGTCTTATTTTTATTTATTACATAAGATGACATTTCATTTTTTTCTTACAAAAAAAAAGGTAAAATAATGAATAGAGATCTAACTTTAAGATGCAACTTATATCCTTAAAAAAGCTCTAAGTTCAAAGCACCAAAATGATACTGTTAGACTTTTATTACTGCATCTGACTTATAAAAATTTGAAATATTGAAATGATTATACAGTAATGCGAAATATCTAATGCAAGAATAAACAGTTTAGATTTAGCTAAATTAAAACCGTCCTCATTGTTAGTATGACTTACTATCCCACCATTCTAAACCAAATCCAGATGATTCTTATGTCTTTGCTACCACAAACAACTTTTTTTTTCTGTAAGAATACATAGCACTAGAATGTCTGGGAATATTTTAATTATCATAAATATAAAGCTACTTTTATAGAGGACATACTTTAATCTGAATGTATATTTGGATGGAAGACAAGAATCTTCAAATGAACTGGGGGTTTTTTAGACATGATATTAATACTTTCATCCTCTAGTCACAACAACATATATAGCCAAGATAAGTTTACATAATGTGCAGTAAGATGGAGAGAATGTCTTCTAAAAAGATCTGTAAGAGCAAGTTCAAGTTTCCAGTCTATTTAAAATATTCTGATAATTTTTTGACATTAACTTTTAATTAACATTGCAAAAATTGCTTAAGGTGTATCAAAGTATATAACATGACGATCATATTAAATAGAAGTCCTTTGGACAAGAAAAAAATATTTCCATAGGAAATGTAATTTTGGAGTTGAATCAGCAGTAATAAAAATCTCAGACTTCCACTCCATATATGGACTGCAGAGTAGCTGTTATAAAACCTTGGACTTCCATCTGTGAACATTGAAGGAATGCATAATTTCATTCACTTTGACCCAAACACAATGAAGTTACTAAGTAAGAATACTTTCAGGCTTACTGAAGTAAATAGAAAACAAGCCAAAATTTCAGTTTGATTTGGGCCAGACTATACATGAAAATATGAATGTAATGGATATGAATGGTTTGTATATATATTTGAGTTTTGGGTTTCTCTAGGCCTTCTACGTGTATGCAGTTTCTTTATCTTCAGTCCTATAACAAAGTATCTCATAAAATTTTATGAAAACTTATCACAGATCATTTAAGCAAATATTTCTTTTTAAAAGATAGCATTAAAAGGAGTAATAAATCACAAAGAAAACATATTTTCTGATTAACACAAGTTTTTTTTTCATGTTTTAATTATATTTAACATACTATTTCCTAATACATCTCTCTGTTTCAATTTAAAGGGTAGATGACCTGTGCATTTGTTTGTTGGTTTTGGTTTTTTTGTGGTTTGTTTTTTTTTTTTTTTTTGCCAACAAATATTAGGAGAAATATTATCTGAAATCAGAATCTGAATTGAAATTTATCATTCTGTCATGGATTATTAGTGATGCCACCCACTGCACACCTAGTTAGACTGTCCTGCACAAATGTACTCTGATTAACTGTAGCAAACATACCGATAAAGAACACAGATAAAATGAAAGGAAAGATAGTTCTGCAGGTCTTATAGCCTACAAGATTAAGGTCAGCTCAGGAGTAATAAAACTGAGCTAAAGATTACATTTCTCTCTCTGAGTGAAAGTATCAAGACAATATTTTATCTGCCTGTGTTTTCCATGCATTGCGAGGAATTTGGGAAAAGAGCTAAGANAAGGTGAAACGCAGTGGGAACTCAGGAAAACTCCGAGTTAATCTGGTTTAGGTTTAGTTTAGTTCTATACAACAGTATGATGTTGCATCTATTCTAGTAATTTTGATAGACATCTGCAACTAATAAATGCTAAATCCAGATGGGTACATTTAGGAAAACCTGTGACCCTAGAATAAAACTCAGTGTAGGGAACTTACTGCATGATAACTTGATGGCCTTCTGAGGAATATTTTCACAGAATGGAAAAGATCCAAATCAGATGTCTAGATACATGAGGATATTTTATTTCTGTAATGTGTAAGCAGACTCCTCAGAGACAGGAGGGAGATTTCAAATTAATATCCCAGTTGTCCCAGCTAATGTGCTCAAATTTGCATCATGGAATGGTACCCAACTGCTTGAACTGATTTCCTTTCAGATGAAGGCAAAAAATGCAATTCCTGACTATACTAATGTTGAACCAGTTGAAAGGAAAAAAACAAACAGTGAAATATGTACAGTATGGACATCAGTGCCTTGGCGCCAGCTGTTCCACTCTATAGATCCACTCTTTTTCATCCTCACTATGCTAGTGTAGACATCATCTTGTTGTCACAAAAAAAAAAAAAATTTCCATTTGAAATGAAGTCTCAGAGTATTTTTATAGGACATGTAGGTAAATGCACTCTCCATGCTCTTACCTCTCTAGGAAATGTTTTTACTTTCTCCAATTTTATATTTAAATAACCAATTGATTCTTTTTTTTCCTTCATCTTCTTTCTTTTTTCTGTCAGATAATTTTCTACTTTGTTCGTAAAGGAAAGACTATTTTTGTCATGTTTTCTTTATAAATGCAAGTATCTATCATAGCAGAAGAAATAGAAGTCAGAATTTCAGTGCAAAACCTGCTTTAGAGGCCTGAAATGGCAAATAAGTTTCCAAAAGGTAATATAATTTGGAACTACCTTCCATAGTTCAGGCTTCTCACAAGTATTCACAAGGCAGTCAACTCAGCTTAAGTTCCCTTTACAATGTCTAGATTGAACTACATTGTGCCAGTTTTTCTGAAAGAGGCCACAAATTATCCAAACCAAACCAAATTTTGTTTTTTCTTAGCTCTTTAGAGGGAGAGCTACAGAGAAAACCAGAACACATTTAAATTTATGTATTTTTAAACATATATTCCTTCCACTTAATTCCTCTTTTTTTGCGCTTCTCACATCAATATATCCCACTTCTCCTACATATGTTTTATTTATCTAATTTTAATATAGGCTTCAGTATTAAAAAAAGTTCATAAAAAATTGTTCCCCCACTGTGTTGATTCCAAACAACTATGTTTCAGTGTTGGCTGTTTTACATCAAGACAGACCCCTAAAGCTCATTCTTCATTCTGAATAAAACTGATCATGAGGAAAAAGAAGGAACATAATTAATGAACAGTATTTAGTTAGCAAAATTTAAAATGTTTTGTTTCCCAAAAGTTCATGTGAGGTGTAAAGGCATAATTCACTGAAGATCAAAGAGATCGGTTATTTACAATTCTAGATGCTCAGAGCAAAAATATTTGTAGTGGACTAATAACCTATGGCCTAAATCACCCAAAAGGTAGGAAATGTCTCATTTTCTTGTTAAACAAGGGTTTCTTCATAATATATATTAATTTAATACAGTTCTTATGCACTTTTTTGAAGTTCATTAGGGGGTAATGATCCTAATTTTCATTGCTGTGAAATTTTTAGGGTCGGACATGCACTTCTATCTATGAAATATTGGCTAAACTTGATATGTAGACTATGGCTTTTGAATAATAGGAAGAAATTAAATAGTCAGAAAAAAACAAAAGTGAAAAGGAAAATCAGAATGATAGGCCTATCAAAGTTCACCTTTTTTTCCCTTCTTCCTAAGTTTCCGATTACTAAATCTTACATAAATTTAAAATAAGATCCCTTTTATTCCTAGTACTTCACATCATAATTTCTTACTGAAGCCTTCTAATGTACATCCTTTTTATGCAAGTTCACCGGTTTGGAAAAATGAGCATAGTAGAAGGTGTATACTATATACAGGAAGAGTTCTAGATGTATCAGTGTATAACTGATTGGCTGATTTGACTAGTTTTCAGGAAATTGCTCCATATAGAGAGAAGACAGTTATAGTGCAAGTATATTTCTCTTTTTGATCTGACAGCTGAACCCTGTGAAAGATGTTCATTTATTTGAACAGGCTTTGGTCAGTTTCTCACTGGCAGCCACTCAGAACATAGACATGCTTGATTTTTCCTGGTGCAACACAAATTGAGAGAAACACGGAAGTGGAAAAAAGCAAACAACATTCCTTCAGGGAAGAAAAGCTGGAAAGAAGCTTTATTTGTGTAGGTGCATACAATAGATGATTTCTTTTTTTATCAGCCAATTATGAAATTAGTTTCATTTAATATATTGTATTTTCCTTATCTACTAATATTACTACTCGGTTAATTCTCTTGAAAGCAAAATGAAACAAAACAAAAAAGACAAAAACCCCTAAAATCTTGCTAGGGAGAAGAGGGTTCCATTTTCAAAGAGTAGTTATACCTGTAAAAAGGTTATTTATTTCACATTGTTACTGCTGTACTCAGTGCTGCCAAAACTGTATAAGGGATATCATACTGAAAAAGTGTATCCACCTTCATAATAAAGACAGTTTACCAAGATAAAAATATATTTGTAAAAAAGAGTTCATTAATAAATTCACAAACATTCCCTCACTACAAAATATCTGCTAAACCCATGTTTTTTTCTTCTCAAATTCTTCCTGGCATATGTTCAATCACTTGCTATGTGGTTGTTTTGGACAAAATGTTTTTGCTGCCAGGACTGGCTTGAAAGAAATGGTTTTTCTCCTGAGTATTTGAGGAAATAAGGGTAAGAAGGTTCAGTTTTGCCAAACAGGGACTTAAAAGCTTGGCCTACAGATGGTTATGCATGTGTGCAATACTTGCACTTAATGTGTTGCAACTTCATTTCACTTCCTCCTCCATCTTTTCAAGTGTTTTTTTGAAATGCCTGCAACAAAATAAGTGTGGTGTACAAGTGGGAGACATTTGAGAGTCCTTTTAAGTATGCTTTGAATGTCAAAGATGTGCTTATGATGTGACAAAAGACAGTGCTTGTTCACGGAAGATATAATTTTAAAGAATAGAGCTGGCCTGAAAACTTGAAAGAGGAAATTTTTGGCTTTGGTTTTCTTCTAGCACCAGGATTAACAGATTCAAGACTTCTTTGGTAGTAATAGCTTGGCTTTCAAAGAAACTTATGAATATTAGAATAAGAACACAATTGAATAAATTTCAGTTTTGAAACATACAAAATCTTTGAGAGGTTTTAAGAGCTCTTTTGGCCATAATTTGTGTAAGTAATAAGAAAATTAGTGGTTTAATTTTTTTAAAAATCCTTACACTCCTGGCTTTTTGGGGGTTACCTGCATTATCTTTCTTCAAAATAACATACAATTGTATGTCATAGAATCATATCGTAGTAACCTTTGGGTTGGAATGGACTTTAAAGACCAATAGTAATATGCATGATGTAGATGTAATAGAAAATGAAGTCACAGATACATATATAGACTCTGGAAGACTTCTGGAAGATATAACGAAGGTATAAAATTTTAACAGTGTTGTATAAGGCAATGAAATATTTTCAATTAAGCTTCTGCAGTAGATGTGGCTAGATCTTTAGAAGAGATATTCTGCATCCTACTATTTAAATTACAAATATATCTACAGAAAGCTATCCCTCAGAAGATCTAACCCAAAATTTTGTTTCCTTTTTTTTTAATGAGGATGAGAAACTCAAATATAAGTGACATTCTGTTTCTGAAGCTATTTGTATTTTGAATATTAAAATAATTTGGTTCTGTTTGACTTTTTTTTCCTTTGGGGCATTCTGAA